>JAULBM010000029.1:1922990-1933804 GCA_032357055.1 Geukensia granosissima | reverse complement strand
GGGTACGACAGCTGGGATAGGCGTTGCAGGGTGCGGGGATAGCTGTCGTTTCCGACAACTTGTGTCTAGTTTAATTACTTGTCGGTTTTGTCAATTATTGTAAAAAATGTCAGTAGTTTCATTCTATATTGTTTAAATAATTTAATGAATGTCATTTTTTTTTAAATCCAAAAAATACAAAGCTCAACTTTTTTGTTTTAAAAACAGGAGCTGTGGCATGATTTTCCATAAGACAGCCATCCACGAAATGACAGTCGAAATTAGACTTAACAAATATATAAACTGTTTAGTTCAGTATTAGGCTATTAACAAGAAGTCAACGTTAGTACCAATAAAAACCAAATTTAAAGATTAAATAATTATGTTGTGACGATATCCTTTACGGATAAATTTATAAAAATGAATTTTTAGACCATGTGGATTTAGTTTAAATTTCCAAGCTTTATTTCCGTTTCCGTTAAAAGTAGGATGTGATATCATCTGATTACCCAGACATGTAAGAAAACTCGATGGACAATAGTTTTGTCGTATATAAATAATAAAAAATACCTGAAAAAAGTTGTGATACAGGATGGTTTATATGAAATATCAGAGACATATAAAAGTTTTTGTAGGGAAGATTTTATCCATACGTTATTTGTTTATATTGTTCAATCAGTCTTTTATCAATTGTTTATATTTCATGCTACTTCTTATTTGGGCCAATTGAGAAGAGAGACAAATATTCTGCTCTTGTTATGTTTGCATACACACTTATCAAATTGAATAAAATGATTGACAGTAAATTTTATTATTTAAAAATGTCGGAATAATGAAACAGGTGCACGTTATACCGACCAAACTCAGTGCAATAATTTATTTGATATGTAAGGTATTTAGTGATAAGATATAAGCATATTGATGATCGTATCTGAGTGTGAAGGAGGATATATCTATTTAGATCATACCCATTAAAAAGCAATATGGTTTCTCTGCAAATAGATCTCTTATCAACTAAGAGCTTTTTGTTTCATTTAGTTTGGCATTTCTGTAAATAACGTGCATCCGTAAGACAAGATGAATTTATCGTCAATAGAAATGCAAAAAAAATTAAGAGTCATGAAAAATTATTTATTCACATGGTTGAAAAAAAAAATAAATTTGTTGTAAAAGTACAAACATAAATCATATCCAAAAATTGTGTTTAAGGACTAGAATTTGAAAATTCAACTAGAATAATCAACGGCAACAATGGTTAAGAAAACAAACCAATCACATATTTTTTCTTTTTTTAAACTTACCGAAAAGATGAAATAAATATAAAATCCCTAGAACTACCTCTTACAACATTCATCGAAAGATTAGTCATTATTGACCACAAAATCACTTGTAATACCAGTACAGAAAAGTAACATCTGTTTTGAATTAATCGCTAGTATTAATCTTTGTACCAGAAATTAGTGCAATTTGTGTATTTTTGTTTATTGCAAGGTACTAAGTTAATTAAGAACAGCCAGTGACTCGTTAAAACTATTTACATAGAAGGTGTCTGGATTATAATAGGAAGACCATCTTTACATGTAACAGGCTATAACACTTATATGAAAAGTAATAGCCAACGGGTGTACTCTTACATCATACTACAACGTTTGTAATGTACATTATGTATACTTCCATTAAATATAATGGAATTATTAATTATCGTCAAAAGATTTTTATTGTTTTCAAAATGTTTGAATTACGACTGGAGATACAAATAAACATTAATTACAGTTTCCTTCTCCTTACCTAATACAACTTTGTTGAAATTCGCAAGCAAGCACACACTTCTAATACTTGAAATCAATTGATTCATGTTCGTATTTACTCAGTAATTATCTATCTGTTCTTACCTTTTGCACTGATAAAGGCTGAGCGAATTCCCGTCCCCCTTGTAATCGAAATCCCCAGGGGACTTCGCTGCTGGACCTCTGCAGCCAAATGGTTTCCATACTTTTGCCCAGGCCTTCTACCGGGCCAAATTCTGAAAGAGAAGGTGGCTAGAGGAATGTACGAAAATTTTGGAAGATGCAGCTACAAAGATAATTTTAGATAAGCAGTTACTATGGTTACTTAATACATCACAAACACCCCATCGTCTGCTGAACTGATACATCTTGTCTGCTAGATGAATTTATCTACTTGATATGTTATTCATTTTCATACAGAAACAGAAATAGAACTAAATTTTCTTTTCTTTCGTTTTTATTTTAAATATGTTATAGACAGTGCAGATATTTTACAGCTGTCTTAAAAACGAAATGATTCATAATCATTTATTAGTTTCATTAAAGTTTTCATAACATGCATGTATGTATGTAGCGTTATATTTTATTATTTAAAAGAGTTTTAGAAATATGAATCATTGGTGATCTAAATGATTTTTGGGATATGGGGTATCTTTACATTAAAATCGTCGTGTACGTCTCAAAACAAGAGATAATTATAAAACTATTTTTAATACATGTATACATGTATTCCTAAATCAAATATAATTTTGCGATTACTTTAAACAATTAAATGGATAACGAAATACTTTAAGAAAATAAATACTATAATCAATCTAACTCTACACCTGTAAGCAAAAAACGGTGATCGACAATCCGAAAAAGAAAAAAAAAACAAATCAAACTGAAAAGCAAAAGAAGAGAAAAAAAAAACAAACAAAAATCAAATATAAAAACGAAATTTGAATCAAAGTTCGGACTAAACGAACTCCTCTGCACTCAATATGAAAATGAAAATATATGGGCTAAAAGTCAGAGGGAATGCACTACAAACCACTAGATAATTAGAGAAATTTGCAATCTAAGGGTATCCAAAAGGCCTTCAACATGTTCAACAAGGGTGGAATATGTTTAAAATAATTCTGCTATAACATGCGGCCAAAGGAAAAAATAAAAGCAACAACAGACCACAAAAACCAAAGTAAAATTGACAAAATCCGGAAAGAGAACAAATAAGGATTTTATAGGATCAGGGAGTTTTTAACCTCCTAAATAGGATCATGTGACCGGAAGAGTAATCATCCTCTGTCAGATTGTCTGGTCATCATTAATCTTATCTACAGAAATTAATCTCTAAAGATTTAAAAAGTAGAAAACTAGCGGAGATGTCGATAGATATGGCAAGATCGAGCACACGACATGTATATACAAAAAATTAAACGATCATGTATTAACAATGCTATTACTGCAAAAACCGGATGTACAATGTAGTCAGGAAGTCCGGAATGGTTATCACTACCTGCATTTTAAAGAACCCCACTTCAATCAAGTAATTCCAGGGTGAGAATAAAAGCTTCAGTGGTATCAAGATAAGAATTTCAAACTCCTGGCGGCAATGGATGGTGGAGAAAGCGAAGAGCTGGTTATGATGTTGTACGCCAGTGTGCAAGAAAAGATCCTCTTGTCATCATCTTGGAAAAGAGTATACCAGTTAACAAATTTATCGGTTGTCGACCTCAACCGGAATGTATCCCCATTTGAGTAGTTTTTATGTTAATAACTCGACACTTTCGAGACAATCGCTGTAAACGACATCTGCACTCATGTAAAATGTGAGTTGTGAGCATGATGTAAATGACATACACTGGGGCAGCTTAATGTTACTACTGATGAACGAAAAGTTTACTTTTGGAAAATTGAAGTTATTACGTGGGTGTCCGAGTGGTCTAGGTAGTTGATTTAAACTTACCTGTACAGATCACTGTAATCTATCACCTATACGACGTGCGTTCTCGGCTGACTTTGTGCCATACAAGAACGGGTTGAGTTTAACTCGCATCGCACGTGATAAGTTTTGTCAGTTACCTGCCCAAGGATGGTGGTTTTCTCCGGGTACTCCGACCTCCTCCACCAGTCGGTTAACAAAGTACCTTAATCATTAATTTTGAAGTTCCGGATACTATTTGACAACGACTTTACTAAATATAACAGGATGGCTTGGTCAGTAGTGAATTACTTTTGCCACAAGATGTGACATTCGAACCTGTAACAATGCCGCTCACGTATATAAGTACCGTTTTTTTGCATTGGAATTGACCATATGTTCAATAATAAATATGACATGATTGCAAATGGTCTTTTCATGCAAAAAACCCCATACCCCAACTATATATAACGAACAAATCTATGACTGAATATAATCAAATGTATTATATGTTATGCCTGCTTGTAATGTCGAAATTTGATGAGAACGAAATCTTTCCAACCATGTTATATTACGATATGTAAAAGATAAGCCGATAACTTGCAGACGGAACCCAGTGGGGTTTTCTCGGTCCAGACAATACTTTTTGAATGCGACAAAAAGGATCATATTTATTTTCAGACAAGATCGACCTTTTAATCTAATAAAAAATGCACATTGGTTCTTTCAGTGGAAATATTCAGCCAGAATTAAATATTTATCCCCTTTTTCAGGATTCAGAAAAGCCGAACCTCCAATGTTAAATCCCAACTAAAACTAAAACATCTTAATCTGCAGAGATTGTAATGTTCAGACATTAAATACATGTATGTGACAAATTCAATCACCAAAGTATACCTCGGTACAGTAATTATATACAGTATATATTGCATATAAACGATAACAAAAGTTATAATGTGGATAGAGTTCTTTCTTTCTTGTAGTTGCACGTCAACACTCTGACGAGTTAATTAATAAAGTTAATTAGTCCTGTAAGTACGTTTATCTATGTGGAGATAGTAACAAAGTATAAAGGTTATCATCCTCAATTACAATAAGAATATAACACACATGTATTATATACGAGATAGTTTTATATTAAAAACAGACCGCGCCGCTTTCGCAAAAATAACCTAGAAAAATATAATCTAAAGGTCCCTACAAGCTTAGGTCGTCGACAAAAGTGGAATACCAACCCTTCTGGTGAGCTCTATAACTACAACTGCTTTTGTTAAGTCCTTTACAAAAATATTCATAAGAATAAAACTAACAACAAATCAAAGAAAACAACATAGAGGTAGAAACCAACAAACTTCTGACATGGGATTGAGGCTTACAACATGCGCCACAGGTAACCGAAGGTAAAGCTATGCGACACAGAAGATGATTCCAGCACATAAAATAAAGGAGCTATTCTTGATGACAACTTATTTAGTTATCAAACACAGTATGTGAAATGATAAAGTATACACAATATTCAGAGTTGTTTTTGATGTACAGAAGCAAACACTATATTTCAATATTACTGCCAATAAAAACAAGCTTCAAAGTTCTGACAACAACGTCGTTTTCTACATACATTTTGAAAAAAATTTTATTCAACTTTACAATTGAGTTCGAGCGTTTATTTACTTGGTAAATTTTGGCATCGGTGCACATCGTAATCATTGGAATCAATTTCACTGTTATAAAAAAGGATATCAAGAGCAAGTCAAATAAATGTACAGTCTATAAACACACGAAGTGAATTAATTTAATAGTTCCATTCTTGCGCAACTTCATTACAGTTAAAATATTTTTGTTAGTCCGAATCATCTCCCGTATTTTCCATTTCCTACGCAAAGTTTCATTTAAAAAAGATTATGCGTTTAAAAAGTTACAATTAATTTCACTACCAAAAGTAAAAAGCCTGTTTTACAGAGTCAGTATCCATTATCTATGTTTTTTATAGAAATACAATAGGGATACTCTAAAATATTGGCTGGCTTCATTAGCCTTGTCTGGCCTGCTTTGTGGCCTGCTCTTCTGATAACGACGTGAACTTCTTTTGTGGCATGACTTTCTTTATAGGTCTGCTTAAAAAATATTTGATAATAGATGCGGTAACAATAGGACAGTTCTTGGCCTGCTCTTTAAATTATTCATACTAGGCAAGTCGCCCCTGCTGGATAGTGAAAAAAATATTGTGGATAATAACCCGTGCAAGCGGTTACGTTCGCCTTGGTTTAGGAGGTTGAATAATCAGGTACATGTATAACAGATATTACAGGAAATTGTTAGTGGGAAAATAAAACTTTTGTAATTGCGAATTGCGAGAGTTGGTGTATTTAATGTTTTTTTTCCAATGGCCAGACATTGGTGGTCAGATTTTTTTTAACAATAATCAGTGCCATTCCCCCTAAGAATCAAATGGTCCGTGCCTAAGACTAAATTAATTTCCGTATATGTACATCTTGTCCACAGAGTAAAACTGATTGCTGTTCTTTTGGCGGGAGGATAAAGATAAAATAATAAAATGGCATGTACCCAAAACATTTTGGGGTATAACACTTTGATAAAAAGAATCATCAAATCCAAAATATAAATGTATATCCCATTTTGGGTGTAATACCCATTTTCGGGGATAATACGTATTAATGAGCATCTTTCCAACCTGTTTATGTTGCGAAATCGGAAATGTACTTTCCAGGGGTGCCAAAAAATTTGTCACTTCCAGGAACCGAAAGAATGTCTGATACCGGTACCTGTATGTCATGAACCAAACACATTGTATGTTATTAAGTTAGAGATATAGGGTTGTTTGTAAATATACTGAAATTCTGTGTAAAACACGTGCAAATTATGGACCGGAAATGTTGTCTGACTTAAAAACGGAAATAATATCCGGATGCCTTTATTTTCGTTTTTCTCCCAAAGCAACCCAAACGAAATAATTATAAGTGAGGATGACAGATGGACTAGTACCATGCATGGTACCTATAGGACACAGAGGTATAATGATTTATTCATTCTGGAAGGAAGAGAAGCAACACAAAATGAGCTAGGTGTTCTCATTTAAATGTATAGATTGTTATTCTAGTTATAAAGTTAGTTACCACCCTTTATCCCCACAATTATAAATATATGTTTTCTTATTTATAAATATTTACATAGAAATACAACTTGTATTCTTATTTAACGTTAATCTAGCATGTGTTCCATCATGGTCATTTGCAAGCTATTAAGCTATTATGACATCATCTTGAACAATATTCAAAATTAGTTTTATACAATTGAATTTAACTTTTTGTATTGTCTATATTTTTATTTTTCTGCAGTTTAATATCAACGGAACAGCTTGCATAAGCACAGGTTTCCACACTATATCCATTATTAACATAAGGACAGGTTTCCACACTATATCCATTATTAACATAAGGACAGGTTTCCACACTATATCCATTATTAACATAAGCACAGGTTTCCACACTATATCCATTATTAACATAAGCACAGGTTTCCACACTATATCCATTATTAAGGGGTGTATGGCAAGTATAAGAGTGTTGAATCTGTTCTGTTCTTAAATTCTTCCACTTGAAATGTAAAACCTTGTTAAAGTTTAAAAGATTTCTAATAGGATTTGGAAAAAAAGATTCTAAAATTTGCTTTCGTCACATTTATCAGCTGATAAAATAACTGTAAAACATTGTGGTTAGTTTAGCCAGATCCCCACAAAAAGTTATTTAAAAGTTTTCAACAAAAGTAAACATATTATGTAACTATGTCATATTTCCCTCCTCTTATCACATGCATGGTATGATATACTTCTGACAATTAAGAGATGTCCAATGGGTATTAGTAAGATGTTATCTTAAATAAAATAAAAACAATTAAAATAAAAAAAAAATTAATAAAATGTTGAATTACTTGAAATAAATGCAGTATGACCACATTAGGATTTATTCAAAGTTCTCAACTACCATGTAATTAGTGATTATTATAGTCTCAATTTTATTTCACACATTTTATACATTGGAGCTGTCAAATATTGACATTTTAAAACAATATTATATTTAAGGTTAGTTATGCCTCATATTTAAGGTTAGTTATGCCTCAAACCACTAATCAGAATTTAAACTCAAGGAAACACGACAAATCTGGCTCTATTGTGCAAAATTAGAAAATTAGATTGGTGAAATATGGCGTTCAAAGAAGCGAGTTGGCTTCTATCGACCACTTCAATATCAAAATTTCAAATACATGTAATTTTTTTTTATATTTCTTACAGGATTTCTTAAAAATGGTATTATGATTATAGGGTTTTCGATTTACACAAATTTCTTAACGCGAATTTCACTTCACATGATTTTAATAGCGAAAATTTAACTTGAAATTCTTGTCTCAATTTACATGAATTTCACGTGAACTTCGTAACAGCCTTATCTGCTTGTTTAACGTTACTATCATGTGAATTTAACGAGCATATTTTGCAGTGTATTACTCCAAAACTTTCTTTTTTGGCGAGTAAAACAATAAAATACCACAAAATTGTCAAACTTTATGTCAGGTTTAATAAAATTTGTTTTTATATACTTTTCATGTTTCACAACGGTAAGTTATGGATTTTATTAACTACATCTGTTCCAAAATAGAAATTGATCTGAACATGAAATAAATATGCACTTGTACATTCGCTTTTAAAGCTTTTTTAAAATAACAACTAATTTTCAGAATATACCAACCAAGCATACTTCACATTTTGATGTCTCCCCTCGCTTCACATCTCCACAAATTTGCTACATGTATAAACAAGGGCCTATAAGGGTAAGTAAATATAAAACTTACTTTGTTCTGTAATCGTCTCCTCTGTTGCAGCAACACGCACGATTATATAATAGATAAATAAATTGCATATATGTGTGTAACACAGAGCAGTGTGTAAACAAAGATGTATTGCACAAAACATCTTTTATTATAATTGATTTTTTGTATTATTGAACTGAACCATTTAGATCGCGATATTACATTTTTTTAAATATTCTAATAACCGTGATACCAAGAACATATTTATTCTATATTAAAGGCTTAAGACCAAAGACATACTAAGTATGACTTGAGGATCAATCACTTCCCCTGAGGGCCGCCAGGAAGAAATACACCGTTCAGTATTAAATCCGTCCCAAGGGAGACTTTACAAACGCTCCGTGTTTAGAAAAAACTTTGTTACAGCTTGTTTTAAGTGGTTTTTAGGTGGCGAATTACATCGCTAAATTTTCCGCCCCTATATCCAACACATGATTGTTACAGTGTAATTTCTTAAAGTCCGTCAAGAATAATTATGAGGAAAAAAGGCAACCGTTCACTAGCCGACTTGTTTTTATACTCGTATGAAGCAGAATTCATTCAGGGACTCCTGCAAAATAACAAAAAGAAATTGGCCAGATCCTTTAATTTCACTTTTCGCTATATCGATGATGTTTTATCATTGAATATTCCTCAGTGACGGTCAGTGAACATATCGACCAAATATATCCCAGCGAACTAGAAATTAAGGAGACCACAGACTCAATAAAATCTGCTTCACACCTAGATTTATTACTCGAAATTGACCAGGAGGAAACACTTGTTTCTAAGATTTACGACAAACGGGATGACTTCAACTTTTCTATTGTAAACATCCCATATTTTTGTGACAACATTCTTGCTTCCCTTTCCTACGCGGTGTTTATGGTTCGCAGTTGATAAAATACTCTCGTGCCTGTTCCAATAGATACTTTCGTGCTTGTTTTCTAAAGAGAGCATTGCTGTTGACGCATCAATTTCTACAACAAGGAAACATCCAATCAAGGTTCAAGTCGTCCCTACTAATTTTTTATGGTGGCCATCAGGAATTGCTTGATCCATTTGTTATCAGTGTATCTATTAACGGTAATACAAAAACAAGTAATAGCTTTTCTAAAAAGCTAACCGTCTCTTAGCTTTCTTATAATACAGATGAAATATTTTGTGTTTATTAATTTGTGAATCAGTTATGTTGATACACATAGTAAATTTCACCATTGCAAATATTGTCAGATACCCGTAATATAAGGTACTTATCTGTTTACCAGACTGGGGGTCTCCAGTGTGGCATACATTTATTAACTTAAACTGAATACAAAAATTAACAGTTCACAGACACTCGAAAATGCTGGAGCACAATTTTGACCAGATGCATATTGAACAATTTCTTACACCAGCAAAAATGCCACGCATGTGTGTTTCACATGTGTGTGACACGTTTGTGAATGATATGAAAAATGCCATACATGTGACACGCATGTGTAAATTTACGCATGTATCACATATATATGTTTTAAAGTTGGAATATAAGTTGGATAAGAATAAGATATTAGGGTGATATGGTCCACACATGTGAAACGCATGTAAAATTACGCGCATGTGAAACATATGTGCATCACAAATGTGACACATGTGTTTGAAATCATGGGTGTCAATATGTACATTTGACACTGAAATAACCTTTCTCAAAGTAAATATAAAATTTGAAGTTACACAATATATAACCAATGATGTCATATAAAGACGGCCATAGAAGTCGCCAAACTATTACGAATTCTTACCATTTCCTGTCTTAACTACTACAGTTAAACTGATGAGCGTTTTGCATCATAGTAGTAGGACCAGTTTTGAAGGGGGCAAACTGTTAAATGTGAAAAGCCCCCAAATTAGCACTGGTAGTTAGTGGTAGGCTATAATTCGACCGGTTTCTGTGTCTTGAATTATTATTTGCTTAAGTAAGCCTTTAAATGAAGTTGTATCTGAAGTAATCTTGAAAATAAGTGGGGTTGGAAAAAGCATATTTTTGCCCGTCCCCCCGACTTTCAAAACGAGGGGGGCGATTGCCCTCATGACCCCGGCTCCTACGTATATTTGGATGTACCAAATATATACAAGTTACACCTCCGTTGTTTGACTGGTGGATTCCAGAGGCAGGAGCATACATCTTCATTCATTTTCTGAGTCAAAACTCTTGTTTTAAATAAAAATCTCAGATGCATCAGTAACGGTCAAACATGGGAGGAGCAGATCTGATGCAGTTTTAGCATGAATATATAAACAAG
>JAULBM010000029.1:1886532-1904858 GCA_032357055.1 Geukensia granosissima | reverse complement strand
TTTCTTGTCCAAACCAGGTTGTTAAACCAAAATATTGGCACTTATTGTCCAAAATGTAAAAATTCCCCACTTCTATACATCAACCAAAACGTTTCAGAATCCTGCAAATCAATATGTATGTTACAGTCCTACATGTAATCAACATGTATGCAAATCGCTATTATCATCTACAAGCCGTATGAGTGTCAAGGTCAGCGCAAAGTAGGTCACCCCATCTCAGAACATCTTATTTTAAAGCATGCCCATGCACTATTTTAAGGATATAACATACCCTTTACGAACTGAAAGAAATGATTTTTACTTATTAGGCCACGATTATAAAGGCAAGTGATCATTCTGACATGCAAACATCACACCTTAGACAATGGGAATACCCCTGCTTGAGCGAAATCCGAAATTTTCTGTTTTTTTTATGTATAGACTATATTGAAACAGACTATAGCTCTATACTATATTTGGCAGAATAATTTCTTGCCTGTTTTCCTAAACAGGGATTGTATAAACTAAACTTCTGCAATTGATTTATATATTCAAAGTAGATATTACAGTTGTACAGGACGAAAAGGCGAAAAAATAAGTGCAAAATTTGTGCCGAAAATTGCCTCGTTTTGTTACGCTACAAAACACAAATTTTTGGGCATTGGTCAACAAATACACACATTTCTGCATACTAGGACATTGGTCAACAAATACAGACATTTTTGCATACTAGGACATCGTGTGAATGAATCGATGCCTAATTAGATCAAAATTATTTGTAGACTGCTGACCACAGTGGTCATGTCGGGCATACTGTATGGCAGCTTCTTCAAACTGACGAAACAAGAAACAGACTATAGATTTGTTTTGAAAACGAAAGTAGACCAAAAATTGTCATATTTGTTGTTTTCTTGTCTAAATCAAGCTATTAAACCAAAAACTGAGCACTTATTGTCCAAAATGTAAAAATTACCCACTTCTATAGAATTCAAAGTACTAAATCGGTCCCTATGTAAATTGCATAGGGGGGTGCCGATGAACAATAATTTCAATAAAATATTTACTAGTTATTTCGGATTTTCTTTTTCACTTGAATGTCTGGTATATATGGCGATTTTCAGTTCTAGTCATTTTAATTTATAGGTTCGCGTTGCTTTTCTTTGCGAAATATCGGGTCAAAAATGGGGACATCCGATTTTTTGAAAAATCCCCGGGGTACCCTCAAGGCAAACGCCTGACTCTGGTGTCTTTGGTCATCAAATATTCATCTTGTGCTTAATTTATATTTGATTGTTTAGAATGCTCTTCCAATGCAATTCGTAATTATTTCTGTATTAACCAATCGTAAGTAAATGTGACATTATTTAATGCACTATCTTCTGGTTCTAAAATGGCTGCGCCCAGTAAATAAAGTTTACTCCATTGAATCCATTAATCTTTTAGATTATGTCATCAAATGTTGTATGAATTTTGAAAACCGAAAGTATAAGGTAGAACTTCATGCATTTGATTAACAGATAGAAAGTCCATAGTTGTGTTTTTCTAAGTTTTGCGTCGGCGTGCTGGTATTTAATTTATGATAAAACTGAGATAAAACACAAACATAAAAATATTTCAGAAATCTATGATTAATCAAGGAGGGGAAATTTTATATTGCTTTATTCATACATAAAATAATCGCTGATTTTTTATTAAGCATGTTTTATTGGAAAACAATGATTTTTACTTTTATGAATTGTAGTATGTCCATTATATCCCAAATTCTGTGAATGTTTTCGTTCATTCTGGCTGGTAGCTTTCAAAAATTTGGCCGAGGACAAACAAAAAGAAAAAAAAAACACAGACATGACCTACCGGACGTATCATAATTTCAATGTACAATATGTTTTCTTAGGTTTTAATATGCAAATAAACTAATTTGTAGGGAACTGAAATCGCTTATAAAAACATCACGACTTTCTTGAGATCCACATCATTTTAATGTATGAAGACAAGACGTCGTTTGGTTTCAAGAAAGGATAAAGGACAAATGAGGTGACGTTGCAACAATTAATGCTACTGCTACGGTGACGGGTAATACGACCTGTTTGTTGGATGTCTATGAAATGAAAAGAAATGGGAGTGAATATCAAAGATCGCAATCCAGCCACACTGAGGGAATTTACAAATCCAGAGTGTCCGCACTGTTCTTTTATAAAATGGTGAAATTTGTTCTCATACCTATATGTCTTGTATTGTCATTTTCATGTGTATATCAATAACTTCAAATATTTTGAAGAAAAAACAGATGGAAATGGGTACCAGATGCCTGTGAGGTTGCATGGTATGATGGAAAGTCTGTTGTCTGTCATTGTAGAAAACCGGGCGTATTTTCAGCGACAACTGATATGTATAATGTCAACGTACGTTTATTAATTTTTATACAGCTTTTAACGTTCTAGCTTAAATCATTTATGCTGCTTTGTAAACTGTTAGTGATAACACATCGAACGTAAAAGGAATTCGAAGATAACAATGGGGAACGGTTAAGTACTTGATCCATGTATTGTCTATATTTTGCATTGCCTGTTACTTCGAATAACAGGTTAAGCAAATTATCAAGCCTCGTAATTTCAGCAAAGCAATTCAAATATGTTCAGACGTCTTATAAAAACCGATACTAGTGTGATGTCATTTGGAAGGGAATAAACGACGAAAAACGAACCCACTTAAGATTTTTCTAGTTTTACAATTATGAACACAATAAATACAGCAAAGTGTTTTTTTAATATAATTATAAAAAACAAAACTTGAATGCTAATGAATATTCATTATAAAAAATGTAAGATGTGGATCGTGTCTCTCTGGCATTAAATCCATATTCTTTCTTTTTATTTTATGACGGAGTTTTTCTCTTTTAGGCTGAGTGGAAGTCGTGAAAACTAAAAGCTTCCCCTTGCTAAAATTACATGATCTTACTTATTTTCGGGCACTAGAATATATGTTTGAAAGTTTACATCTTTCCAACATTGTAATTTGTAAAATTACCTCATTGTTTTCTTTACATGTGGCTTTAGCGAAAATTGGCGTTTACTATATCATGAACTGGTCCATGTAATTAACTAAAAAATTCAAAGTTTCACTGACTGATCTACCATTTTAGACCCCTAGCGTGTCTGATGAAGTTAAATCCAGAAAAGCGCTTTACACGCAGTTACATTTTCTTTTAAATGTTCATTATAATCTTAAGTAAGTGTAAGATGTGGATAGTGTCTTTCTGGCATATATTAAATATGCTTGGTTTTAAATATTAGTAATTCTGTACTGAAGATTTGGCATTTGTTTGTTTACTTATAAGTGGGACAAAGGTTACAGAAGGCCAATCCTGATGAATGTTGCTTCATACTTCGGCTGTTCGGCGTCCGCACTCATGTGCCTTGCCACTTTAGTGGTCCATTTGTACTATAGGTATGTCTATCTAAAAGAGAGGATTTCATTTATCCAGTAAAGTTTAATATGCCTCTGCATAAAATAAAATGAAACTACTTCGACAATTTAAGAAAATTCAAATGTTTGAACAACTTATCTATACGTATTGTTAAATAAATATAAAATTAATATGATTTTGCTATCTTAAGAACATTTGATAGCTACAGAGGTTAAAACACCACTTTGGAAAAATGTTATTTACAAAGTCACGGTATATTTTCCGATTTCTCAAAAATATTTAAGACTATTATTTCTGGAATTTTATCGGAGATACAATTAGAATTAATTGATGAAAAACACAGTTTCTTGAATTAATGAAAATAAAAAACATCGAGATTCCCAGTGGTATTTGAAGTAGATTTCAAGAGCCATCAATTATCTAATTTGCTGTATTTAGAGTAGCCTTTTATTTAAGCCATGTTTTAATGTTTTTGACTGTTAGCAATTTGTATGACATTAAGTTGCTAAAAAAATTAAAAATATCCTAAGTTTCGCACACTAAAACATGTTTACATGTATTTTTAAAAATACATCTGATAAAATTTGCCTTAAAGAAACCAGAACTGACTAAAAATGTATTTCAGGACGATATGTTAACGTTGACCTTTGAAAAACATAAAAAATGTGTCAGAATTGTATGAACTAAGTAAATGAACACTTTATTTGAAATTCCATCGATATAAATCATGAAAGAAAAGGCAAGTTTAAAAAAATTATTCGAATATATGATGATATCGCACGCATTGGCCTTTGTCATTCGTTTTGCTTGCTTACATTTTTGCTGTGACATGAGTGTAACAAAATTTGACGAAAAATATTCTGTGGCTCAAAAATACGTTTGAAAGACATTGTGTATAAGCAATATATAGCATATAAATAGATGCAGTCAAAATTATTTTTCAGAACTTCATCATGTACGGCATCCCTTCATAAGAATTTGTCTGTTGCAATCATTTTAAGTCAAGTCTTCATGTGTGGTGTTGATTTGTATGACTATAAGGTATGGACTGTAATTAAAACAAGAAAGAAAATAGAATACAATATGAAATGAGATACTAGAATGATTGCGAATGAAACATTTTTGGGGTAACCTGGTTAGAAATTTTAAACTACAAAATGTCTAAACAATAAATATCAAGACAACCATTTGCGGATGAGCCAAATCAGGCTAAGGCTTACTTTAATAAAAAAACCTACAACGTACTATTCATATCGTATTTTTGATAGTAACCCTTGTTTTCTTCTAAAAAACACTCTTGAAAAATCTTATTTAAAAAATTAAAAAAACAATTTTGGGCGAAAAAAATTGTGAGATCAAAATTATAATTTGTAATTAATAAGCGTAATTAAAATTATCTGTCACTATTTATTACTTTGCACTTAAAACGGTTTACTTGGTTAAATATAATGTATATCGTGGCAAAATATCATTTTCGGAAAGGATATACAATTAAACTATATTTATTTTTCCTTTACAGATAGTCTGCCAAATAAGTTCAGTATTATTGCATTATTTTGTGTTGGCTACATACTCATGGTTGATGAACGAAGCATTTAATCTATATATAGTAATTACCTATTCCGCCCATTCACATGGGGAACCTAATGAATCCGGTGGACAAGTCAGATATTACTTTCTAGGATGGGGTAAGTCAATTTTGCTCGATTTACCTTTTTCATCTTGGAGTTATCCTTCTTTGATAGTTTCTGAAATCAATCATTGCAGTAATGATGATGATGATTTGGTTGTAAGATGCGTGTCAGATGAAATAGTATTCCACCAAAGATTTTCCAATGAATTAAATGAAGGTAAATGCACCATTTATCAATAAAAAGAAAAACTTCGTCATTTTACTATACTCCACATCACCCTTTTAAGAAGAGCGATTTTCGAACTTAATTGAATTAAATGTGAATTTCAGCCTTTGTTTTAAATTTAAATCATGGGAAACAATTGTAATACTGTTAACGGTGAGCGTTCGCCGTCTTCGTTTTTGGCTGGAGAGCTAAAGTTTTACCCGAATAAGTAATTAATTTTTAAAAATGGCACATTTCTCTCGCGATTCATATTAGAAGATTACTTTTATTTATTCCATTTAGGCGAGCCTCAAAGTCTCTTTGCAGTAAGGTGATTTAATCCAAGTTCAGTTTAATTTTACGAAATTTACAAAATAAGTACTAGCAATCTTGCGCTAGCTAGCGCGCACAAAGAGTCACTTCCGGCTTACAAATGGGTAATTTTACAATGTTTATAAAAGAATCAGCGCAGATTAAAATACATAGTATTAATAAAAAGTATTATTGCCACTTGCTATCATTTTTTACCTCTACAAAATAAACACTATCTTATAACAATACGTAAGATTTTTTTTCATAATATTTTTACCAGTTACATGACATTAAATATATTCATATTCTCTTAAATGAACATTTTTGATAATATTCAGGTAAGAGCAGTATTATTTTACGAATTCACGATTTTTTATTTTGGGCGATTACAGCTTTTCACAAGGAGTTGTATTCCTCTAGTGTTGAAGGCTTTGTGGCGACCTCCAGATTTGTAAATAACTCTGTGGAATGCAGTCTCGCTGACATTTACCTCATATTTTTTTCATTTTTATATTCATATTTGACAACGGTTTGAAATTAATTTTCTTTTATTTCAGTCATTCCAGGAGTATTAGTCGGGGCATTTGTTGGATCACAAGGCGATGGTTATTACGCAAAAGACATGTAAGCCACTTTTATACATGCAAACGTCTGTAACAAATAATCAAATTCTAATATTAATGACGAAATGAGTGATATATTTGGATGTTAAAAGAGTATACCTACATATTACATGTACAGCAGTTAAAAAGTAGAGTGAAATTTTGGTTCAATTAAAACCATTTTAACCAAGCCACATTTCATGCTTGCACCAAGTAAAATTATTTATCATGATGCTTGTTTTTATGCATGTTTATTATTTTGGTGAAATCGTTTTATCTTTTAATCAGACCGGTGTAGAATACCCATGTGAGATATCAGAAGTTCATTACCTAAAGAGACCAGACAAATTTGAAACAAACTAAAAGATAAAACAAAAACAAAAGGGATCAAAGGCTTGGAATCCATGAACTCCTGTACAAAACAGGAGTGTGATCAGGTGGTCATAAAGAGTAAGAAAGGAATCCTTAAACTCTAATTCGGGATAACGTCAATCCTAGAAGATGTCAACTTATTTATGTATTACCGGTAACATGTCCATTACTATTTGAAATGCACTAATACCATATGGATCAACCAATTCCTGATGGTGACCAAAACTTTTAGGAGGGACGACTTCAACCTTGATTGGATATATCCTTGTTGTAGTAACTTATGCGACAATAGCAATGCTCCTTTCAGAAAATCCAGGTACTTGACACAGGCACGAGAGTATCGAATCAACTGCAAAACATAAACCCCGTAGACAAGGGAAAAATAATGACACATAAATATGGGAAGTTTACAATAGGAAAATTGAAGTCATCACGTTTGTCATAAATCTTAGAAAAAAGTTTTCCCTCTTGGTCAATTTCGAGGAATAAATCTAAGTATGAAGCAGATTTTTTGGAGACTGTGGTCTCCATAATTTCTAGTTCGCTGGGATATATTTGGCCAAGATGTTCGCTGAACGTAAGAGACTTTCAATGAAAAGTGTTTCCAACGAAAAGAAGGTATGGCTACTGTCAGTTATGATTTAAATAGAAACCCAAATTGTCAATAAAAGTATTTCGCCTTATGCAGGGTAGTGAGCATGTGTTTCTTCTGTTTTCTTATAATAGTTTCATGTTCGTTTCTTTGTAGTTTTCAAATAATAAACTTGATACGATGTTTTCCTATATTTTACCTTTAAAAACAGTATCGTTTAGAGTGAGATTACTTCGAGTATAATTTAGTCTATGTGTTGAGTTAACCTCTTGCTTCTATCTTATTAACCAATTTCAAACCCGGAAAATTAAGTAGGGTTAAGCCTTAAAATTAGATCAGATGTCCATTAGGTTGAGTATCCTATTAGGGAATGAGATTATAAACGATGATATTTAATTTTCAGTTAAATTAAGTTGAGTGCTGATGGTCTTCTATAAGTTTAACATTTTGCGGAGAAGTGTTTACAATGCAGTAAATCATGTATCAGTGTACAAATTGTATTTAAACTAAATGAATACGAAAATTTGTTTAAAGTATCGCAAAAGGGACGCAACATGAATTAGTTTTATCTTGTCACCCATATCTAGGCGAGACATCAAATTACTGGCCGATATATCTATCAAATATTGTGGGCTATGATATGACCCTTTTCAGTTTTGACAATAAAATGATTGGCATCTCATTTATTTACTTCACAACACAAGATGGAATAACAATACAATATATGTCTTATGATGTTTCATTCAATAGATAGCAAATGGGCGTTTTTGTGGTTTGCTTTTTTCACATTTCCTTTTTTAAGAATACGAAAACAAGTCTTGTGTAAACTGTGGCATTTTTAAAAATGGTTTTCTTCCACACATATATAAAGCAGTTATAAAACGAACTTGTTTCTTCACCATTTTTTTTGCCTCGGTTAAAATATGTATTAAAATTATAATCTTGATCTTTTCATTTTTATTTCTTTACTTTTTTTAATATATAATTTAATTTTCTTAAATATTTAGTCTATTTCCATCTGTAAAAATATCTTCATTTTTATCTAGGTGTTGGATAGACTGGAACAACCTCTGGCTTTTCATTGGACCAGCTGTTGGAATAATGGCGGTAAATATTGCCTTTACGAGTTTCACAGACATGTACTTTGGTTACTATGCTCCATGTCTAATAATTGACTAGTAAAAAATTTTTATTTTTTTGAAATTATGTTTCCATAGTTAACAAGGCGATATTTCCTCGAGTTATATCAGATCTTCACAAAATGCGCGTTCTATTTGCTCATTTATTGTGACTTAATTTTTGCATTAAGATCGATCGTCATTTTTTCCAGGTATCGATTATGGTGATGATATTCACAGCTAAAGAACAGAATGAAAACTCTTACACAAAAAGTGAGAAAACCAACAAAATCATTACGTAAGTCAACAAATTGTGAATCTCTACAGTGAAAACAAAATGATTTTTCAAAGATTATTCCATGACTGAACATTATATCTTAATGTGTGACTTAGTTTTAATCTGAAAAGTCATCCTTAGCCAACGCACTTGCATTTAGTAAATTATATTTAGACAAAACAAAACAGCATGATAAATTGAATATACTAACACAGTTCTCATGATGCATGATTTTAGTTTTTCACTTTTAAACCTTATACTCTCACTTTTAAAAGATCTGGTCGTGTACGAGTTATTCCAACATGTCTAATACTCTTTATTATAATGAAATTGATTTGAGCTTGTTTGTAAATATCAGTTGTTTTTGGTTGTTTCGTTAAAAAGTACATATCTGTTGTTCTATAGAATAATTACCGTCTTCTTGAATTTTTTTCAGTATACATATGAGAGGTTTATGGACTCAGTTGATTCTGGTAACAGTTGTATGGTCATTTGCATTTATTTCATTGAAAATGCACGATACAATTCTGAAGTATTTATATGCCCTTATGAATTGTCTTCAGGTCAGTATATTTCATTTTTGGTGGCATAAAAATTGTGTTGTCTGTTTTGATATCAAATTCAATTTCTGGTTTTCACCCGAATTCACGCAAATTCCGAGCTGTTATATGTATCATTAAGTGATGGTTGATTGGACTGTGGACTTAAGATATTCTCCATGTGCTACTTCTGTTGTAACCTTCAATAAAGTTCTGTTAACAGAACTGGCCATTATTTTTGATCTTGCTATGTTTTTTCAGATATCTTACAATGAAATGATAATTATTTTAAGACTTGTTCATATTGCTAATATTATTAATGTCAATACGATATATATATATAGTACAATGTTCTATAATATCTACCAACTTAAGTCAGTTCATACTAGTAATTATGTTATGTGTTATGCATTAGTTAAATGAAACTCGTTTTATCTTACAGGGCTCGTTTTTCATTGTATTCTACCTATTTTTGCATGAAGAGGTAATTATATTAAAATTATGTCCGTTATCTCTTCGACTAATATTATACTTAAAGTAAGTAATAAATATATGGTATGACTTACTGTAAGAGTAGTCCATGTTGTCCGGTAAATGTGTGACAGCTGAAAAGTTTCGAAATATGCTACCCCCCCCCCCCAAAGACCTTAACAACACTGTCTATATGTCATTCAAGTCATTGCTTACATGGTATTTTATGTCGTAAACTTGACTAGATTTATCGATACTAAATATGAGTTTCAACATAGAGAAAGTGTGTCCATGTGAAACTGTCTCGGCAAAAAAGAGATATAGACATATCACGGACCTGAAAAAGGTAAACAACTCAGCCTGATAATGCTACAGATATTCAACATATATCAAATGTATCCAACATTCACGACGAAAATTGATGTACGAACGGTTAAAACATAATGCCCTGTCGCCTAAAAGCGGGGCATAAACAGTTTTACATTTTCGTTCTACTACCGGTTGTTACAACCATCTTTTTGAATTAACTTCTGATATTGTCTCCATATAACATTACGAGTGTTACAACAGGCTACTAACTATTCCAAGACAATCTAGCTAACCCTACATTGTTATAAAAAGGGGGATATGGTAGCACAGTGTTCTACGATATCTACCATCTTCTTCTTTCTAAAGTTTAATTTTTCTGTGTAGTATTTTGTGTTTTGTTCCTTGTCTGCTTTTTCTATTCTTTTGTCTATTTTCTCATTCAACGATTTTATCTGCCCCTTTGATATCTCTCCTGCTGAATACGAACGCACAAAAAGTTTTGGACGTCGTTACGCAATACTCGGATAATTAAGAAATTTCTCGTCCTGAAAGAGCTTTTGTATTTCAAATGTTGATTTCAATATCACTGTCATTTTTAACATCATTACAAATTTTTATGACTAATTATTTACGAATTATCATATGGAAAGTGCAACAGGAAAACTAAATATGCAACAAGGATAAGCAGGGACCTTTAGTTTAAATATTTAATATTATAGATGATTACAAATTTTACAATAAAAAGAGCAGACTATGCGTTTTACCACAATGAACTGTCAAACTGCTCCTTCAGTTTATAAACAATTTCCCGTAGCTACATGCATGTTTAATTCCTGGTGAATCTAGTTATGAAAATTTAGATTTTCCCATATTAGTATTACAATGTTACATTATTTTATTGTCAATTTCGGACCATAGTGTGTGGAGAATACTACGCTTTATGCGCATAAAAGATCTCCTGTAGATTTCTAAAAAGGTACAGCTGATGCCGCTAGAAAAGGCTTATTTTTTCGTCCCTACGCGTCACTCTCAATTTCCGGTGGGAGTCAAAAGCCGTTGCCCTGTTGTGCCCCACCCAACTTTTACTTTGTGTAACTTTGGTAAATGTTGAACTCAAGTATTTTGCTTCCAAGATTTGCTATAATTACGACAATGTTTGGCAATATGGGACTAAAAAGTAATACATTATGCTACTGGATTGTTAAAGAAAACAACAAAAGTTTCCTTACACCAAAGGATATCCATCTTGTCTTTCTTTATTGACAACACATTATTTGTCAGACATTCTGTGTTTGATAACATCACGTTTTGAGAGATTAGATGTTTTTTATCATCAGGGATCTGACCCCGAGCTTGCTTTCAGTAACTGCGAGCATTCATTAGAGATGTTTCTTCTTTTTGCATGTATTTGTGTTAAGTATATTTATTGTAATCAAAGTACTCTCTAGTCGGGTTGGGTAATATTTTTTAGTTCGTTTGTTTTCTTTGATTTTTCCTTTGGCCACTTGTTTGGTGAGGGTTGGAAATCCAATAAACTAGTTCCACCCCACCACATGTCTCATGTACCTAACTCCAGTCAGGAATTGTAATCATAGGTTGTCTGTCTTTTAATGTTTTGTTTTATGTACATTTTTTAATAATATTTAGATAAAAGCAGCACTATTTTTTGGAGAGGGGCGATTTAGATCTTTCCACCAGGAGTGGTATTCCACCCTCGTTGAAGGCTTTGTGGAGACCTCTAGATTTGTAAATAACTATTTTTTCTCTTGGATGGAGTGCAGTCTCTCTGACATTTACCCCATATCTTTCCATTTTCATATAACAGAACATGCAAAGTGTTTACGAAACATTTGTATAAATTCAGCATAATAATAATAATAATAATAATACTTTGCAAAGCACCGTTGATTTTTACTTGCAAAAATAACTTTTTGCATTGTGAGTTTTAACTATTTGTAGTTTATAATTGTGTGAGAGGCACAAATATTCGTCTTGTACTTTTTGAATATTTTTAAAAGCATAACCTGGTGTATAAATAAAAGGCACCTGGATTATTCGACTTCGACCCCGTCCGTATTTACCACTAGAAAGACCAAAACAAATTAAGGCGTCCTGAAAGTATATATCGCGTAACGTGAAAAATTATAATAAATAAAGATTAAATAAAATACTTGATAGAATATTTTTCTGTTTAAAATAAGCACAATTTAGTAATTAAACGAGAAAGAACTTATATATAATGTTATATTTTTAGATAAGCTTGATACTTAAATCAAGCAAGAAAACCAAGACTCTTCTTGTTCAAGGTGTAGATACAGATGATAAGTCTATGGGATCGGGGAATTCGTTCCACGTGATTGAAAAGGTATAAGATTTGATCTGAATAAAATATCTTCATATCAGAAAATGAGAGGCATTTTGATCAGTAAAAATAAGGTTAAGTAGATGATTTACAGTTTATTTAATTATGCTTAACATTTTCTAAATTGTGGAGGCAAGTAAAAATAACGTATGTTTGTACTGTGTTAGTACATGCATCATGTCCCCATATAATATATTATCAATTTATTATCATTATAGGAATCACTTGATACAATAAAGTTAACGAAACGCAGTCCACCAAAATCAGACCGTTTACGGAAGAGAAAGCCGAAAATTGAGGCAAGTACAGACGAAGAAATGGATGGCTCTGACTGTGAAATGATTACAACGGTGTAAAAAATTCAAATAAATCTTTTTGTACTAAAATTTGTTTCTGTTTACTGATATCCCTGAACGAGGGAGGTATACAATTCATGCGTCCGCCCTTTTAATTAAGGATCTTTTTACCTGACTCTCATTTGAATGTCTATTACCCTGTCTGTTTTTTTACAATTATAATTTTTTTTGGTTTGGGGTTTAACGCGACTTTCAAAAATATTTCAGTCATATCGCGGAGGTAAGTTTTACTGGTGGGAGAAGCCGGAGAGAACCACTCACCTTGGGCAGGTAACTGACAAACATTATCACGTGCGATGAGAGTTAAACGCAACACGTTTTTATGGTACATAATTAATAGGCTACAGTGATCTGTACAGATAAGTTTAAATCAACTACCTACATGTAGACCACTCGGCCACCCAGGCCCCAATTATAATTTGTGGAGAATTGCAAATGCAGATCCATTATTAATATACCGTTAAGGTTGATCAGCACAGTCGCATCGGGCACGTGTATAAAGTAGTAAATTCTGGGATATTTTCCTGAAATAAGCAAATATAAGTATGATAATATTTATTTCTTAATAATTTTCTCCTAAAATTAAGATAATAAAATGACTTAATTTATTCCATTTCCTTGAAAATGAAAATTGAAAACTCTTCAAAGAGAAGATGATTTAATTATAAAGAATGTATTATAATTTTGAATATTTTGCATTGTACTGGGAAAACGAGAACATTGACACCCTAATTTTCTCTAATTTGCAAAAGCTATCTTTACAGTTTTATATTCAAATTGTATATGCTGGTTTTCTTTCTTTTTGTAAAATAAGTATTTTTTACAAGCTTTGTAAAATAATCTGATTGTGTACAAACAAACAAGGATTGTACTATGTATTAGTTTTTAATTATTTATTTGAAATGGCATGACACAGACTATATTTTGAAGTAATGAAAATATACTATCTGTAGAAAAACTCAATGGCGATCTACCTTAATATAATAATAATTATGCAAAAAGTAAAATAGATGCATTGGAAATACAAACTTAACAATAATAAGAAAAATGTTAAA
The DNA here is from genome assembly GCA_032357055.1 of Geukensia granosissima. NCBI lineage: Eukaryota > Metazoa > Mollusca > Bivalvia > Mytilida > Mytilidae > Geukensia > Geukensia granosissima. The sequence continues at coordinate 1,891,249 of JAULBM010000029.1, read as the reverse complement.
ATAAATCTTTTTAACAATTTGAATGGAAATCGGAAAATTGGCAGGAAAATGTTCTAAATGGCCATATGAAACAAACATAGTAATCAACTAATGCAACCATAAAAGAGAATGTTGTGTCATATTCATGCGCCACTAATTTAGTAATAGTACATAATTGGGAGTAATGGTTTTTGTCGTTATTCCAAGTTACATATTCGATGAAATCATAATTTATCATAATTCCTGACGTCTGTCTGCAATAAGGATGCTATTTTAATTTTCTAAAGCTAAATGAACTATTATATCACTTCCATAATTAATATGCATTATTATAGTCATCCATCTGTAGAAGTTTTGAAATGAATTGTCCTATTTCATTAGTGTTTCTACGTCCACACGACTTCTATCAAAATGCCTTGTTTATTTATTTAAAATAAGAATATGGTTATTAGCTACGGATCCAATACCGAAGCACGTTGTCAACAAATGAACAAACACGGAAGAGTTGTTATGTTGATTAAGGTTAAGACATTGCCAACAATTTTCATAAATGTTGTTTGAGCGGAAGATTAAAAGGCAGATTTGGTGATGTGTACACGTTGTCTATTTAGGACCATCTGTCTCTACATATTACTGAAGTAACATACCACGGGGGAAGAACCACAAATAACAAAAGATTGATCTCCTTGACAAATTGCAACTCTATACCTTTATATTATATCAAAATTAAAAATAAATAAAATCAATTATCGCAAATTAAAGAGTTCGGGCAAGCATTGAAATTTTATATGCTTCTTATAGTTTTTATTTTTAAGCATACACGAATTTAAACTTAATTACAGTTTCGCTTTCCATTATAGAGAACAAAGTTTTTCACCTAACAAAAGGCACATGTTATAACAATTAAAGAAATGTTTGTGTTAAAATTACACATATTTTTATCATACCAAGAAAAGGTTTAAAATTTTCATATTAACACTATACATGCCATTACTGAAATATAAAATGTGAAGACCAGAAACTGTTTAAAACACGACTAACAAAATGTACACGTGTACGTACTGTAACACAATACAGAAGCGGCCTGTCGAAAGTTATATGCGAGGCTGGCAATTTGCTAGCAACAGTGTTTAATATGCCAGCCTCTTTGAACGCTCGTCAGCCTTTTTGACAGCCAAAAGCTTTCAACGATTTGAACCCTAGCTAGCTACAGTTAAACACTCGCCAGCCCATTTTGAACACTAGTCAGCTACCGTTGGAAGCTTTTAAACGCTCGCCTGATTGAATTTAAATATAGTTTCGTTTGAAAATTATTATTTTTATTATTATATTAAATATAATAAATTATTATTATATATTTATAATTAATATTGCAATTAAGATATATTATTTTCATGACCTCTGATAAAGAATTATAGTAAATAAATATCAATGATAATGATAAAAAGATTTATAAGAATGACAAAAATATTGATCAATAATAATGATATAATTAATAATAATAATAATAATAATAGATTAGTGGTATTATTATTATAATAATCAGTTGTATTATTATTTTTTTTTCATCATCTTTATTATCATTCATATGTCATGAATTATATACGACCATACATGTACAAGTGGAAGCTCGTCATTGATACTCTTGTTTATATCTGACAATAAACATGTCACCCAAGGCAATGATGAAGCCATATCGTAATAAACATTACACCTATTAATTCTGTGGTATACTCTCAAAACTACTTACGGAAACTTCAAAAATATATGGGTTTATTCCCAGTTGGTCTACTCCCAGTTAAACTATTCCAATTTCGACTACTCCCATTTCGTCTACTGTGAAAAAAATGTTATTCCCAATTGGTCTACTTTGAGAAAAATCTTTATTTTTAAATAAGATATGACAATAATTTTTCATTATATTTTGATCTCTTAATAATTTTTTTATTTTTGGATGTTAGAATTTTTGTTGTTGTAGATAAATTGCCTATTTGAAACCATACTTTTGAGTTCATATGGAGTGGCTTCATCCCTTCAGACTTGACAATCTTTGTCTGTCTACAGATCCATTACAAAACAATTAGGAGTTAATTTTCATTGATAATTCGTTTCAGTTATGAATACCTAAAATTGATTGTTTGTTTTGCAATTAGAAAGAGTGCAACATGCTTACTGACAATTATTTAGATGTATGTTCAGTTCAAAAAAGATTATTTATAGAACAATTCAACGTTTAGTAAATTTTTTGTGCATGTCATTGATATAAATTGCTGTGAACAAATTTACAAAAGCACCCCCCAAAAAAAATAATATTCAATATTATTTTCATCCAAAATGACATTAAAAAATTATATAATGTGAAATAAAGTTATATTCCTTTCTTTCCTTTTGGGAAAGCCCTTATTTTATCTGAGTGAACAAAAGGAGCAATATATTTTTTAAATAGACGAAGTGGGAGTAGACCAACTGGGAATGGTCAAATAAGTAGACCAACTGGGATATTACCTACTGTACATATCTTCTTTTAGGCGCCCACTATTTGACTTTGGTGGGATAGGATTTGTGTCTCGGTCAGAAGATTCTGTCGCCTGAAAAACGAGCAAGATTTTTTTATATTTTAGTTTATACAAGTAATTTAGCAAGCCAAATTATTTTAATGGACAAACGTTTGGCCAATTGATGTTCTTTCAAGGTACAGATCAAATTTTCGGCTAAAATCTGGGCTGGGAAATATACAACCCCACTCCACCAAAATCAAATGGTTTGATTTGTTCCTTACAACAGTTTAAGAACATGTCTGTAAATACATGTTAACCAATGATGTGTAAAAATTGTGATTATAATTATGTACTTCTTTACAAACTAAACATTGCATGACGTGGACTGACATTCTCAAAAGCAATCACACTGAATTAAAATCAACAAACAAAAAACGATACATGATTTAATAATTAACCCATAACCCTACCATGGTCTTATCTTGCCTAACATGCAGTATCATGATGACCCGTGGAGCACACCACCCGAAACCAACTACAGACAACCCTCAAACAACAAACCTATATCTATATTGATTTCTGTCAATAACGTTGGCATCATTGGTTTCTGTTTTAAATTTGTCGGAACAGGAAGAGGCCAAAATTGTTGAAAAGTACTGAAAGCACATAACAAAAAATTGAAGAAAAACATTTATCTATCGATACCTGCGAACATAATGCAAGATATTAGGACAAGTGATAAATTTAGCGACCTTAAAGTGAAAAATACCTATACATGCAGATCTGTATGCCACAACAGCAAGAATTGCTGTCGTGTCAGCACTTTACTGGCTAATGAAACCTTCAGGAACTCATGGACTAACTAGTCGACCAGCAACGCAAAAAAGATTAGATGTATTCAATTTACGAATGTCCAATATAGCTTTAATTATACCTTGGTTCTGTTTTACAACACCATTCAACATGACAGTAATGCAGTGGTCAGTATATCTTAATAGAACTGACAGGAAACATCGCCACCAAACATTGTCGACATTTATTGAAATTTATTCTATTATTTGCTCTGATACAAATCAACAACCAATATGTACTGACATCTGACTGTCTTAGGAGACGAAATTGAGGAATGTGAACGGTCAGCTGTCGGAATAATCTTCCTCAATATGTAGTTACTTCTGGAATTAAATCAATTTATACTGCTAACAATAAATTTATAAAACTTGTTTATTGAAAGCCACATTAAAAGTTTTTGCTTTGTAATCCAATACTGTTCTGTGATATCTTGCAGCAGCAGATTCTCTGACAATTAAACAATTAAAGGTAATATATATTATTGCCACGATCTGCTTCCTAGTTTTCTGGTCTCGATGACAAAATACATTTTAAAGGTGACGAAAGCTACATTTAAGAGATGTGACCGATTTTCTATGACACAACCCTCCATCAATAATGGCAAAATAACCACAACATATGGCAAGCTTTAAAAGGCCCCGAAAATATGATGAGAGTCAAAAATATCATTGATAGACAAGATAATATATAAAAATTTTCTCTGAAACAGCATATTCCTCTCCAATAGTTTTTATAGTTTAGTTGTCATTTAGCATATTGTTGTCACTTAGCATATTTTATACTGGTCATTAGGCTGGGGTGGATTTAATAGCATTATCAACTTACCCTTCAGTAATAAAACTGTTTTAATAGAGTGAAACCTGTCTAAACCGAACACTGAGAATACCGAAAACCTGTCTAAACCAGACTGATTCGTAAGTCCCTTTATACAAGTATTCATTTGTTTTTAACCTGCCTAAAACGAACACCTGTCTAAATCGAACATTTCTTCATGACCAAAAGGGGTTAGGTGAAGACAGATTTCACTGTAGTAAACCTTTCTAACAGAAAAAAGTTCTATAGGGTCTAATACAATACAAACATACAATAAAAGTCGACAATAATTACTTAAAAATAGAAATATTTAAAATTTTCAAACGAAACAAACACTTTTTTGAAATATTAAATCAGGCGAGCTTTTTACTGGCCATAATAGAACTTCTCCCTTCAGTTGAAAAATATGAAAATGTAAGATAGGAGATGTTACATATAGAATCTTACATTGTAAGCCGTTGTGTATCATATTTCTACAGTCGAGATAGTTAAACCTTCAAATTTCGAGGTTTACCGAGAAATTTTAAGGTTTAACTATCGAGACTGTAGAAATATGATAATCAACGGCTTATAAT
>JAULBM010000029.1:1875334-1886230 GCA_032357055.1 Geukensia granosissima | reverse complement strand
CGCGGTCAAATCGGTGAAGCGGAACGTCCCTTTAAATGTTTCAAACATTTAATTTATGCATTGATTAACACTTATATAAAAAATTATAATGTTTTATAAAATAACATTCATGTAAGAATAATATTTTGAAATTCGACGTTTCGTTTGAGGTTCAGTATATTAATATAAAAAAAGTTTTTACTTTATTTTTTCTATATTATTTTGAATATCCGTTGCAAATATATCCGAATTGCAACATTATAGCCTAATCGTACATTGTAATCGTTTCAAAATAATTTACAAGGATTTCTAATTGTGAAGATTTGAGTGACTTGATGCTATACATATATAGCTTTACAAGCCTTTTTTGCTGGATCATCGCTATTCGATTTAATAGTCATATAATCAAGTTATTTATGCCGTGAAGAAATGATAAAACCGAACCTAGTTCATTCTTAGATATCTTTGTCAAAGCTCATTAATAAGACAATGCAACAGCTGAAACGAGAAAAACTTTGAAGTCATTTTTGTTTTTCTACATTATAATGACTAAACAAAGAGTATAATAATAGCCGCAGCCAAATTGATGCAGAAAATACTTGAAAGGTCAGTAGTGTGTCAGTCGATATTCACTTATAGTATATAACCGCTTTTAAAGAAAGAGTTCAATGATGGCACAGTGTTTAGTTGTTTGTTATTTCGTAACGCAAGTGCATAATATATTGCATTATAGATTAATGCTTACAATGAACAAATGGAAGAGACTCAAACATTAAACCTAACCTATAATGTATTGTACTTTATACTAATGACAATATCGTAATATGACTGACATTAGAAATCAAAGATATCGTCCACAAATTTGTATGAATAACCATGTCTACAAATACGTCCGAAAATATCCATTATTGTGATGCAAATTTGGTGAAGCGTTGTATTAGCAAAAAACATATTAGTTTAGATATTCTATGCTTAAATGTCACTGTTTGGTGATGAATTAACGAAGATACATGACCCCTTTTAAGAAACTAGACAACTTACTTATACTTGTAAAAATAAATGTCATTTTTTCGGCGAAGAGAAATTACTTCATCAAGTTTGTCTTTTGTGTGGCGCTACATTTAATCTTTATTTTGTATGACATATCTCATCTGTGAGTGCAATGTCAGATTAAAGCAAGTGAAATGCTCAATGGAAGGACATATTTTTACATCGTCTTAATAAGCTATTTGACAGGATCAAGTGACACGAGTCTGGGAATGTATTTATCATCCTCGCCATTTTCTATGAATTTGGTCAGTATAAAGTCGATCTCAAACTGGACGACTAACTTCATACAAAAATATTATAAAATTGCTTAAACAAGAAGAACGTGTTACTTCAAAATATAATACGAAAGGCACACATATCTGAAAATCTAAATAATTGTCGAAAATACGAAAGCGCAACACAATTACTAGACTCATGTAACAGTACAGTTAATTTGATGTCCATGTGCTTTATTCAATGTTATACGTATATTGTATTCATATAGCATTCTTGAAACTTCATAAAAAACTGTTTTTCCAACTTAAGTAGGCAACTTGTAGAATCTTTATCTGCAATGAGCATTATAAAACATTAATTATGATGCATCTCCCATTTATAGCTGACGCGGTACTTAAATTTCCTAAAGTATTTATTTTCAATTATATTTTGGATATAATTATAACAAATATAGAACAGGTTACAACACAATGGCTGCATAATTGAACAAACTCACATCAATTAAAATATTACACGTTTTCAAACCAAAAGAGAACAACATCTGGGCAAGTAAGTATAACAGTAATAGTCAAAACTAACTGAAAACGGAACCCAGATAAGTAAGACCATCTTAAAGAAAACACAAGCTCTCGGAATGAGGATAATACAATTTAAAGGAAAAAGAAAGTTTATGATCTAAAATGAATTTAAATGTACCAAACTTAAGGAGCATAAAGAAATCGATAAATCAGAAGACAGACCAGACAGTGGCCAACAGAAAAGAAACGCAAGACAAACATAGTACAAACAATGAAAACTAAAACTAGAGTAAAAAGAACCCTACAAAATTTAAGGTAAGTTCAGGTACTCTGAAAGGGTAACTCCATCCCCAATAGTGGCACCCGTGGGGTTACTCAGTAGACAAAGCCTGATGTTAGTCACAACCGGTATAGGAACGGATTTGAATCACGAGGGTGGGAATAATATAATAGATATATCGTACCCGTCAACAAAAATTTAATGGCAACCGAAATATTTCCAGAGTAATGACTTTATTCTTTCCTTGGGAAAACCTTGACTGAGTAGCTTTCTGGGAATGTATTTATCATCCTCGCCATTTTCTATAAACTTGGCCAACATACAGTCGATCTCAAACGGGACAACTACATGTAACTTCATAAAAAAATGATATAAAATAGCTTTAATAACAAGCACACTTTCTGCATAAATGAAAACAACAGACACACGTTTCAGAAAATCTTAATTATTTTCGGAAATAAAAAGGTAAACACAACAGTATATCCATGTGATTTAGTCGATTTTATACTTATATTTTTGAAATAAAGAATTCCGTTGACCACATGTTGAAAATTAATAAAAAACTGTTTTTCCAACTTGAGTATAGGCAGCTCTTAGAGCTTTATCTGCATGAGCATTATTTCACATTAATTATATAATACATCTCCCAAATATAGCTGAGCCGGTATTTCAATTTCATCACGTTTTTATATCCATATATATATTTAATATAATGAAAAACAAAGATACAATAGGATAAATAACACAATGGCTACATAAGAGAAGAAACTGCATTTTAATTTAAAAAACGAACATCTTCAAACCAACAATAATAACATCTGCACTAATATAAGTACAGATAAAAGTTATAGTTAATAACACCCTTAACGTTCAGGATTACTACCATATATGGAATGAGGTCATGAAAGGTCAAATGGCCCTTTAACTCTTAATTTTTGTTTGGGTAAAAATCTGAGCATGGAAATTAAAGATATTGCAAATTTTAATATAATCCCAAAGTCTCATCAATTTTCTATGCTCGGATTTTTACCCCCGACCAAATGAACTTTTCATACCTTAAACAATAGAATTCAACATTTTTGCAAAACATGTGAAATTTTTTAAAACATTGTTAAATAAACGAAATTGATGCTTAGAATATGTCTAAAAATTAAAATTGGAACTTCCTAAATGTTTAATCAAGTATATGCAAATTTAGGATACATTTCCATTTTTTATAGTGTTGTTGACTGCTTAACCGGAACCCTTACTTATGAGACTATCTTAAAAGAAAACATAATTTACAAGAAAGACTTCTACTAAAACATTAAAGTAAATGCTCTCAAAAAGAATTCGAAAATACCAAAGGGACAGACAGAAATTGTTAACTCAGAAGACAGACAAGATTGTGGCTAACAGAAAAGAAACGAAAGACAAACATAGTACACTCAACACTACACTGAAAACTAAAGCTAACTTAAAAGTATGATGGACCCTACAAAAATTATGGAGAGCTCAGGTGCTCCATAAGGGTAAGCAACTCCTGCTTCACTGGTGGCAGCTGTCGTGTTACTCAGCAGACAAAGCCGATGTATAGTCACATTCAATGTTGATCATAAGCAGTATAGTAACTATTTAAAGTTACGACAGTAAGAAGATATGCACTTTCATTTGTGAAATGAATAATTCGTACCGGTCAACCAAAAACATGATGACGAGCGAAAAATTTCCGGAGTGATGACTATATTCAATCCTTAAGAAAATCTTGGTTCAGTAGCTTTATTTTCAGCAGCAAACCTCTATAAAAAATAAAATCCTGGTAGGAAGCAGAAAGCCTGATTATCGTATCAACTTAGAAATATACACTCCGTATGCAGGTGCGGCTGGAATGCTGCTACATGTACACATGAACGGAAAGTTTATAATGGAAAAATTAAAAAGTCAAAATATATTCTCTACTGCTTAAATGATGGCTACGACACCAAAAGTCTTTGGATGGAATGGTACACTTGACAAACGGATGTAGAGGCAACAAAAAACAGTTTACAGTCCCATAATACAGTTTGTTTGAAAGGCAATTTCCCCTCTGATCTATAGAGTTAAAATGTCATTGACAATAACACGCACAGACGGGAGTGTAGTTTTAAAGGGATTGAATAATAAAGAGTATATTTCACATCATGTAAAAGCCGAAGGTAAAAGAAGGTACATCTATCTAGAAGTCAATATTGTGTTCTTATTGTGTTGTTTTGTGAAAATGAATAATAAGAAATGGGTGGAAATAAAAACTGAACATTTTTGTCACCTTATAACTGTGTGGAATGACCTAAATCGGTTTTAAAGTAGTGTTGGTTTGGTTTCACTTTATAGGAAACATTCGCGTGGATGGAAATTCAGGGACTTCAGTTTTAAATAGGTTGGTCTCAGGTGGATTTGGTCAAAATGTTATACAAGCATAAAAAGGCCCATGTATTGTAAGGTTAAAGGTTAATTACTTTGTGAGCCGTTTGGCCAATAACAAATACAGAAAGTTTTTATGTAGTAGATGTATTTTGATGTTTTTTATTTAGAGTAAATAAGGGACACTATCATTAATCCACGAATGTTTGATTGAAATCATTTTCCCAAGTCTGGTGTTATTGTTTAATGCCCATGCTAATGACTAGGTTTGTCAAAAATAACCTTAGGATAGCTACATTGTATAAGGTCAAAGGCAATTCAGGGAGTCATTACAGCATCCAATGGAATTATTGCAAATTAAGAGTGTATAACAGTTATTTAAAAAAAAAAATGGAAAACAGATACAATCCACATCTTCCATGTTTATAATAAAATTCTTAAGCTAAATGTCGCTTTTTGGATTTACCTTTATCAGACATTCTAGTGGCAAAAATAAGGAAGATTTATCAAAAATAAGGAAGATTTATCAGAATATATGAATTTCTAGATACACTCATGAAACAAAAGAAATAGACATGAAAATGCCGACAAGCCAAATATAAAGAATTATATTCAGGGAATTTAAGCAATTGCAAGGTTGGAAAGATTTAAACTATATCTTTCCAACATACATCCCAGTGCCCAAAAATAAATAAGATCAAAACAACACAAACACAGGGCCATTTGGAAACACGAATTTCTGTATTCCTATCGAATGAACTATGGTGGAATTAAAATTGAAAGGTAGTCAAAAGCTGGGTGATTCAGAAAATAAACTTCATTTCAATCAGAGTTTCCGACATATATATCATTCTAGACTTAGTCTCGTTTTTACACGGAGAAAATACATTTATGGTGTGTGACCATTTATTTTTTCTAATCTTACCATACCGAATTGTAAAATGAAAGTTTTTTTTACATCAGCTTCGAAAAAATGATAGCTTTGTTAAACAATCTAATAAACCTATTATGTAACCATTCATGTCACTGGTTTCGTCCTACTGAATGTAATAATGAAAGGATTTCAGGTAGAAATCGACAAAATTAATGTATGATAACAACGACAAAAACGTCCAATTATTTCAGCATTAAAGTGAAACCATCATGTGACTATTAATTTAACCATAGTCTTTTTCTACTGAATATAAATGTAAAATTAAACTTTTATTTCGGCCACAATAAATATCTCATTTAACACATCCTTTGTGGACAATAGTATTTAATCATGCAAGATTGGCAACAACAGTTAAGCAACTTGTTTCATTCATAGGGAGGTAACATTTATTTTACAGTGATTTATTTTGTTTAGAACACAATTATGAAAAGCTACTTTTAGCTACATATTTTAATAATTTTTGTGCAAATGTGAAAAGCTTTTGATATTTGCACATTAAAATAGGGCACCATTATTAAAAATAGTGTAAAGACTCAGATGCTTGTTCCTTCATGGCCATGTTGGATCCAAAATGGCCTTGCAATTGTGCAGTTCGAAATAGCCCTAATTAAATGTTCAGTTTCTGATCATATAGATAGAGGTGGTTTGATAAATTTTAGACATAATTGGTAAATGACTATAAATAAATATATCGAGCAACAACAAAACAACCCTTTAATGAAGTTCAGAAGATAACGTTACTGTTTTTCTTTGACGTTGTTCTTTCATCAAAATGTACATCATTCTGAGCAGAATCAGTTTTCTATTAAACAACAGTTTCACAACAATTTTCTGTAATATACATTGTAATAACTAAAGGTATGGAAATTGGACACATTTTGGGGGTTATATTAATTGTCCTTCATCTTTGAATATTGTTGTATACTCAAAAAGGGGGAACGTTCAAAGCGTCTAGAACTTGACCTCCTTATTTAGACTGCAGTTGTTTCTGAAAATATCAAAACATTCCAAAATTTAAGTTAACACCAGGAAAATGTTTTATATTGGATGGAGGGACAACACGGAATTTATATGCTGCCTGTGATATTGTCGAGAAGCATAAAAAAATCAAATCACCGTCAATAATTAAAATTAAATTAATTGTCAACACTACGATAAAATTATACTTCTGAATGATTGTTGGTTGTTTTTTGAAATAGAGATTTTTAAAGAAAATAAACCCTTTTTCTGCAGTCATTATGTTTCATTTCTAAAATAATTTTTTATTCTAAAAATAAGTCGTTAGCTTGGGTTGGCGGTACCTATAAACTATTTCTGTTTCCACTTACTAGAGTTCCAATACAACGGTTATCTCACCACTATTATAGCATTTTATAGTTTGATACGTCTTCCAATCCAGACTAATTTTGCTTTTAGTCCTAAATATGTTGCATTTTACGTCTAATTAGCCAGCATGATAGTTTTAATGCCAGAAGCATTATTTAATGAAACCGTCTATATTATCCAAAAACTTTTTTATTAAATGAAATTACTGTGCCATCTTGTTTAGAAAGCAAAAGGTAGATTCAATTTGCTGATGAAGTAAATGCTAGATTAAACGTCAATATTGTGTTCAATTTGACGGGTTTGGTTGCTTTACCAGAAAATGTCTCACAGATGGAATTATAGTCCACAAATTTACCAGTAATCATACATCAAATGCATGCAACATTGAACACATTTCTCGAATTGATCAATGTTACGTTCATCTAGTATTATGATTAGTATTTGGTACCGTAAATAATGGCTTTAATGTAGAAAGGTGCTTTCTGAAGTCATCCTTCATCGAGTCTAAGTGATAGATGCAAGCTGGATTAACAGAAACATTTGTCATCTTTGCAAATTAAATTCATATTGCATACGTCTCTACTTAACGAACACTTTGTAATCAATATAGTTCATTATAAAATAAGGAAAGCTTATTTTGATGTTGTCTATAGATTCCGTGTTTGGATATTCCAAAACGCGCTAATGAAGATGACCGACAAGCTAAATTGAGTGATTCAGTCCCGACCTTATGGTCTAGCATGCGGTAAAATAGAGTGGATATAGCAAATTCAATATTTATCTTTCCTTAGTTTGTATCAGATTCTTTCAAAGAGGCGATGGGAATTTTGACTATTGCACAATCAAATTAAATGAATGTGTAATTGCTTTGAAAAATTCATATGGTAGTCATTAATCAAAATCTGCTATTTCGATTATTACACATGACCTTTGTACACTACAAGACGCTTCTTACAGAGAACTATAGAGGATACATGGGAATGATGTTTGCCTCTTGCATAACGAAAAGACAAGTATGTTCATTTATTACCACAGGAAAGGGGAAAGATCCTACCAATTAATCTTAATATTTCCTAAGGAAAATATTTCTAGTTATTAAACAAAAATTGGTTTAATTTATTAGTATTCAGATGAAAATGGCATGGCGCTGAATAAAATAATTAATTACCCAGACAAAAACATAAAATATATTACACATGAAATATTTTGAATCATTGACCTGTATACGTAACATGTAGATGGCATGAAACTCATTTTTATGTTAAGATGCGATATATTTTTAAAATATTCTTTAAACAACAATCTCCGATTTAATCCTAATTAGATTTATTAGTAAACTTCCTTTTCAAAATTTAGTGTCTGTTTAACCAAATATATTTATATATATTGCATTGTTCCCATACTGACAACAATCAATATTTGTTAAAACCAATATTTTCCAAGTAAATTAAGTAAAAAATGAGGTCTTGCCCTTACCCATAGTCTGTAACGTCATTCCCCTATGTTTCTTTTAGGAGTAGTCAATCGAGAACGTAATTTGCACTTTGGAGATTAAAAGTGTTTTTAATATGAATAGCGGATAAAATGAAACTCGACGTACAATGTCCGTCTCTATCAAGGGATGCTCGGTAATGCATGGTATTTATAAAGGAGGCTGAATAGACGTGAGACGTAATTTGATAACTTTCATCCCTGAGAAATTTAGCAAATATTTTAAATGTTTCTCCTATGGTAATGTCTGTGTGATTATTGTGCGTTTAAATGGCCAGAATTTCATGGTGATTGGTTTCCGCATCTGACTTCTTTCAAACTTGGAAGACTGGATGTCAGTTTCAATAACGAAATCTACACATATCATCCAAATGGTTGCATTCAATAAAGTTCAGCTATGAATTACACCATTTTATTGCTATGTAAATATTTTGGACGTAATGAAAAAGATTTACACTGAATATTAGTTTTAGTGATTATACATAAAATGCCGAGCTAATAAAATAAATCATTTGCATTCCGACGAACTTATTAACTAAATGACGGAATAATTTACATAACGATGCACAAAGGGAAGATTGAAATAACATAAATTTAAGTGTCCCTTTTAATCAGATATTTTGATCTGCATCGATACATTAGACAAAAAGAAAATGGTTTCTAAAAGTTAAATGTTTTGAATTAAATTTAAGACTTTTTAGACGCAAAATGGTTTCTCGTTTCCAGAAAAAAGACCCCTAAATTACCATTCTAAAGTAATCGAAACTCCTGAAATGCCAAAGTACCTCTACCCAGTAGCTTGGATTTGGTCCAGCAGATAGATCGTGAGAATTATTCCTTTTGCGATTGTTTTCTGTCAGAGTTTGCTGTCTACCGTATTCTTATAAAATGGTGTTAATTTTGTAGATTGAAAAGAGTGCAAGTGACTTGCAATAATACTTTTTAGCAATCGCGATGAGTTTTAAGCTGCGCCGAGTTTTAAATTCTCTACGGGGATTTTACATTATAATATTAGCCATTTGTTTGCCGGAAGTGGCTAACGCGAGAACGGGAGTATATACGGTCAACTCTGTGTAATAATTAGGTAATTTAGCTGAAATTAATTAACCTGCAAAAATGCCTAGTGTCGGCCTGAATGGAATTTTAAAAGTAATTCTTCATATATGTACAAATGTATCTCAAGAGGGGGCCGAATAAAAAAATCAGCGCAATGTTTCAAAGAGTAGGTCAACTTGACAAATGTCGGAAACATAAAACTTAAAAGTACAATGTAGCAGATATTCATGAAATGCTCCTTTGATTATTTAAAATGTAATCATAGAAATTTCCAAAACGAGAACCAAGTAACATGGTTAAAATGGGGAACGACGTAATAAATACGATTGCATTTCGATAGGCCACGTGTGAATATCATGCAAGAACTAGAATTCCGATTGACCTCGTACTATGATCAGTGTTACAAAAGAAACCAATGTATTCCGGGATAATTTTGTAACTGTGATAACTCTGTGCTCAAAATCTATTTCGACTTTGAGTTTGTTGAATCCTCAACATGTCTTGTACATTAAATATCACACAAATACCTGTTATATTTTTCAAATTTACAGCCCAAAAAAATTTTTCCTTGTGAAAATAAAGAATTTTGTGCGTATGACGCAATGAAGAATGGATTGAGCCTTAAATTTTCCCATTTGCTACACTGTATAAAGATGACATCTCTCAGCTGACATTCCAGAGCTTTTCTTATATAGGTTAACTGCTAACAAACAAGTGCTAAGGTCTCGTACGGTAAAGGTTGTAAAGATTCAGTACGGAATATCCATGTAACAAATGTTTCCAATCCTAATCCCATTTTACTTTATAATGACTTATCATCAAAATAATGACTAATTGCCAAGTTAAAAAATGAAGGGTGCATTACAAGAGCATGAACTGCTTAACCTTTTGGAAAACTTAATCTCTGGTTTTATTGTGTCGATGTGCAGAAAGTTTGTTTTTTCGTATGGTGTTTTTTGTTATTTTTGTTTGTTTGGTTTTTTTGCAAAACGGATAAAGGGTTAACATACGTGAGACGACAAATCATGTAAAACGGAAAGCAAGTACCAGTTAACAGCACCTTTAAATGTTGTTCATTGTCTTGAAAGGTAGTTTGTGCCTCTTTTATCATGCTGTTGTCTTGCATTTGATTCAAGGTGTCTGTTTACAACTGAAGGCGTAAGCTAACACAGCAAGTGTAGCACCTAATCTCAACAAACCATCATGATGTCATTATAAGTAATAGAACGAACAACATTTCTTTGGTTTTTTTTACCACATTCATTCACTGCTGTGGTAGAAATGAACGGAAATCAACCCGTATTGTGACCAAGAAAAACAATTTGTCAGAGCCATTTGAGAGGAAAACATGTTTCGTTACGCACTTACCCTTCAAATATGGCGGGATGTATAAATACTCGAACTCCCTTTCTCGAAGGTTGTGCCGAGGAAAGAATAGGCACTAGGTATCTCCTTTCTTGAGGCACTAGTCCTCTAAAAGGGGCGTCCCTGGTTGTGGGGGATGAATAAATCCGTCCAGAGGGAGACGTTAAATATATCCCGTGTTTGGGGAATGCCACGTCTTAAGCACGCTAAAGACCCCTTGTAACCGCTCTTTTTGAGTGGTCCGTAGGCGGCCAGTTACAAGGCTAAATTTTCCGCCCCTATCCAACCCGCAATTTTTCCAG
>JAULBM010000029.1:1843560-1866691 GCA_032357055.1 Geukensia granosissima | reverse complement strand
ACATACTGATTTATTGTTTGCTTACTTGTTTCCGTCCTGAATATGCATGAAATATTTGCCACTGGACGTTAAACAACTATCAATCAATCAATCAAATATGGCATCAACACGTCATTATTTGCATCATTTCAGATTTTGAGAAAGGTTGGGTAGGTACGGAAAAATAGGCTAAAGAACTATTATTTTGGAACTCTACAACAAAAACCTTCACGTACATGGACTGTGATGTTCTCAGATGTATTGTTAGAGAATTCATACATCTAACGTAACCTTTAGACGCCTTTTTAAAGGAATACTCTCTCCAGCTAGTATATAGATCGACCTCCATTATTCTTAACAGAAAACGGTAAGCAGATTTTGCTTCAATTGTGCTATTCGTCATGATAGCTGTGTTCTTATTATTTGATAAGTTACAAATGAGGAAAGTGAAAAGGAATTGTGACTGGAAGGACAAATGGAGAACTAATTTGCAGAAACCAAAAGGAAAATCACAAAGTCAAAAGCCTAACTAATAAGAAAATCACAAACAAAACGAAACAAAGACAAACATCATTGCACAAAACACTACACCGACAACTAAAGCTTGAGTATCACGAAAGTAGGCTAAGGTGCTGCGGAAGAGTAAGCAGACTCTGCTTCACATGTGACACACGTGATGTTACTCGGTAATAAAGCCGTTTGATAGTCACAATCTGTATAGGTACAGAGTTAAACTAACCACATTGGGAAGATACCCGTTGTCATTTATAATATTGATATTTCGAAAGTGTCAATCAAGTCGTGATGGCGACCGAAAGACGTCGAAGTGATGCCTTTTATTTTTTCAGACAGCCTTGGTTCAGAAGCATTCTTGTTAGCAACAGCCATTTATCAATTAAAAATTCTGATAGGAAGCACTAGCCCGGGGTACCATATCAACTGAAAGATATATATAATCCATAATCAGGTGCAGTTTAAATCTGAAACTGTATGAAGTCTGCTTCATACCAATAAAGAAATAGAAAAGAGGAGCACAATTTGTTTCCATTGGAGCCGAGAGTCTGTTGAAACACAAGCCCGCCAAACGTAACAAAAAAGATGTCAAGAAATCAAGCCTTGTGTATTCTTCTTGTGGTTGAAAATCCTGATGAAGATAAACCTTACAGAAGATGTCTTGTAAATAAACTTCGTCGGGTGTATACGATGGATTACCAAATGAACTGTTAACACCCAATTTACCAAGTAGTCTATGTTACGTGATTTACATACAAAAACGACATTGCGGGGGTGGCTTTGTCAGCAGGGCGACAAACTATTACTCATGTAGTTTATGGAGGTTTCTGGCAATATTTGGATTAAGCTTTAAGAATGATTTTGCCGGTGTTTCCATTGATCTATTCAAATGTTTGATTCTGTTATATCAACGACTTCCCACCCTTTACCCATTCCGAACGCGAGTCTTCTCCTTCGCTTTCAACAATTTTCTTGTGTAATCCTGGACAAAGATTTTAAAGTTTACATCGAGTCAAAGCTTTAACATTGTTGTACATGATGGGAAAATTGATTATGCTTCAAAGATTAACCTTTCATCAGCAGCATGTTACCAAAAATACAAAGACCAAAATAAGAAGTACCTTTATCCAAAACAAACCCAAAGAGGCAGACACATCGAACAGAAATGACATCTACCATATGCAATAAAAGGAATGCAGCTTCACCCGTAATTTTGGATTTTTGGAATAAAAATGTTAACGGAAATTTTGTAAAACAATATGGGCTAGTGAATACCCTCGGTGGTTTCAAATCACAGGTTTACCAAAATTGTACAAACAAGAAACGTTTGATTATTAGTTACCTTTAATTAGCAGCATTTTAATAAAAACATACGAAGACCAAGGTCCAAACATAATTAAAAGTAGTAATCATATACAAAAGAAACCGAAATAGGCAACCAAATCCAGCGGCAGAACATCTACCGTGTGCAATATCAGAAATGAAGCCTAGTCCGAAAGTTTAGACATGTAGTCGTCAACACTGAGATTTTTTCCACCTGGCTAATTGAAAATCTTGGTTGTAGGTATGTTGAATGATAGGTATAGGCTGTTATTTAAATTAGGGATGATTTTTTAGATTTTACTGATATTTAATGAAGGATACTGCTAAATGATTGCATAAAAAACCCCAAGTTACAAAAGTAATAGAAACGATCGCTGTTCTGGTACGTCTTTCTTAAAACCAACTTATTTGAAATTCCTTTGATTCACAATTTCTTAGAAATGTTTCCTGCCTCGTTCTCACTTAAAAATAAGTTTAAGGTAAGCAGAAGAAAAAAAAACACACAAAACACTTCGCATGCACAAAACAAAGGTTTTGGCAACACAAACCCTATTTAGAAAAGAGTTAGATGGGATGTTCTGGAAGACTACGGAGCCACAACTCTACCAGTTCCACCCATCGTGTTACTCAAAGTCCAATAAAAGACGGTGGAAAATTACAATCAACGCTAGTGGCAAACGATTTGTTGCGAAAAAGGATGCTATTTGCAAATACATGTATATTTTCTATTGATCAATAAAGCCGTAAAAACAGAAAAAATATTATGAAGTGATACTTTTAATTTTACAGCTATACATCCTTGGTAAAATATCTTTTCTCTTGGCAGCAACCTTTTATCAATGATTTCAAGATAGAAAGCAAAAAAACACCCTATCAATGAAATTATAGAAAGAAAGCAAAAGCCCTGGATAATCCGATCAACTGAGAATTATATACTACATATGGAAGTGCTGCCGGTATGTTGCTAAATATGAACTGAAATTTCCCAATGGAAGAAACAAAGTCATCTCTTTTATCATAAAGCTTTGTTACTGTTAATTTCTAAATGCAAGTCAAAGTTTCAACAGGCTTTTCAGTTTTTGCAGTATAATTTCGAGATTAATATGAGACACGATCCATCTAGATTGTACTTTTTAGTTTGAATTTGTAAGCAAAAATACAAAGCGGAATGGGTTCACCTTTCTTTTATGTCAAAAGACTCTTTACGAAGTCAGACATTCATGATATTCCACATATTTTAATATTCTGGTATAATTGCAAAAGTTTCTTGTGTTGGCAGTCGATGTTGGCAATACAGTTAACATTGTAGTGATTATTATTTTTCTCTGTTTGTCTGTGTGAAATATTAAATGAACTTTGTCAAAGTGTCTAATATTTGTACTCGAAATAAATTCGTCTGCCTATGTGTATACTTTCCAGTCGGATTGTGTATATAATAAATTCGTTTTGCCTATGCTCTATAGTCGGATTGTGTATATAACAAATTCGTCTGTCTATGTGTATACTCTCTAGTCGGATTGTGTATATAATAAATTCGTCTGCCTATGTGTATACTCTCTAGTCGGATTGTGTATATAATAAATTCGTTTGCCTATGTGTATACTCTCTAGTCGGATTGTGTTATTTTCTGTTTTATTTCTGTGGTTTGTCTGTAACTGCTTTAATTTTTTACCAATTGTTGTTGGGGAGGCTTTAGATCCCACATAACTAGTTTAACAACGCAACATTTCTTATGTGCCTGTCCAAAGCGAGGAATTGTGGTCATAGGTTTGTCCTTGTATTAAATGTTTTGTTACACGAATTTGAGACATTATTCATGTAAGAGCGACAATATTCAAGAAAGAGCAGTATTATTTTACGCACTCACGTTATACTTATTTAGGGCGATTAAGAGCTTTTCACAAAGATTCAAGCCTTGTTGTAGCCTTGTGGAGATTAGTAAATTCACTGTTTTTCCTCATGGTTGGAATGCAGTCCCTCGGAAATTTCCCCCATATCATTAATGATGCTCTATGTTTTTGCGTTTTGCGTTCATGTGAATTTTGTATTAATTCAGCAATCAATTTTAATAGTATTTTTAACTTTTTTTATTTCAATAGTAATTTTTATTTTAAAAGTTTTTTGTCAATTTTCTTCTGGATGCATTCCTATTTATTTTTTCCCATGTTAATTGACTTTGTCTTGAAGCAAATAAATATCAATTATAAAAATTTGTAATTCGTTTTTATCTTTAAACATTTACAACAATATGCATAATTGAGATTGCAGATTTCACTTTCGTTTTACTCTAAATATAAACTTGGACAAATTTATCTACATTACTGAACTAAAACTAAATATCTGAATGAATTGTCGGATTTGTCGTCCCATTTCGATTTGTTTGGATTTGAGTGCTTCTTTTGCTATATTTGAATCTTTGACTTTCTATATTTCGGTTCTAATGCTACTGATCCATATTTATTTAACATTGATAATTTTGTATTTTAATGACATGTAATTGAAATAATTTACAAAATTCATTGTTTTTTTTAATTTCATTAGTTGTCCCTCGCTTATTGACAAAATATTTTTATTTTCCTGTTTATCTTTCATATTTTAATTACTTAGCTCTCATTTGGTTTGATTATACATGTATATGGAAATATATAAAATGAAGAACTTAAAATTCTCCGCTTCTCGGTATTTTAGATAAAACATCTCTGATCAATATCATCTGAAATCTGTCAAAACTGACAAAGTCGAGTGTTTCCCTTTTCCACACACGGGAAAACCCCTAATTAAAAACAGATCATTTTATGATAACAATATAATAACTCTTTGATTTTTGTATTTTTTATTCATTAAAATGCAAAAGCCATATGTCACCCATTTCTGTTGGATTGTCGTGTCAATGACGATCACAACGGATTATCGAGTGGATGACGCTGAACATTTTAACGAAAATTTTGAATTCAGTTGTATGATTAAGAAATGCAAAGAGCAGCTTAAAACTTAACATCGTTTAGAGTATATATGTAGCCTTATTTCTAATCAAGGCTAGAAAATCTAGTTGAATAAAAATGGAATGATTGAACGTACATGTATATGTCTTGACTTAAATTTTTAATGGATATTCCACAAAAATTTCTTTCTTTCAGTCCTAACATTTCTGTACAAGAAAAAAATTAATTTTATTATTTGACACGACCGGTACATGAAGTAACAATGGAAAGTCCCCCCTCTTGTCTGCTTGAAAAAAAAAGTAATATATAGATTTTATTCCGCTTGAATGAGAAATCGTCAAAATTTCTAGTTGAGAGGTCTGACTGGCGATATTATTTGGATAAAATTCATATCGAAAACTACATTTACTTCTGATGAACAACATCTGACATTTGTTGTAATAAAGAATTATAAAAGTTATGAAAACTTAACCAACGGCAGGTTACAAGTATTAAAAAAAGGCGGGGACATTATGACACTGTTCTATTCTCATTAACCTAGGTTTATAACATGTAATTAGTTGATATTGAAAAAATTGACAAGAAATTGTTCAAGTTCAGGAAGAGAACAGTTTTAAGACTTTCAGGAATAAATCATAATAGAGATGGGAGTTGGACAGGGGAGGGAAAAGGTACGTTAAGTTCCCTTTTTGGCCCACAAAAATGAAAGTCGTATGATGTTTCTGCAATATAGCCTTTCCGGAAGTAAAATAAAGAAACTTCACATTTTATGACATGTTTTTATAATAATTTGTCCAAACAGGACCAAATGTGTCTTATTGGTTAAAAATTAACGAAAAAGCACAAAGTTTGGATATTTTTTTCTTGAATCTAAATACTTCCGACAACATGGACCGCCACAATTTTTGTCAACTGGTGTAGTATGTAAAGAACTTCATTCAGTATTACAATCATCTTGGAGTACGATAATTATGCTATTTTTGGTATACTTCTGCATGAACTATTGATAACGTGCTGTTGCAATTTTTTTTAACGTGGTGACACTGCCTAATATTTATCTATTCAGGTTCTCTATCCGACGGATTTGATAATTTATACATCCTTCACAACCAACGTCCACCCTCTACATGTAAATGCTGTAACAATTTTAATATGTAAACATCGCCCCGGTACTAACATGAATTGATTCTCATGGTGTGAATCAATTTGTCTAGGGACATGAACTTTAGATATAAAGGCAAAATGCGAATCTAAATCCTAATTTGCCTTTACTGGTGTGTGATTGTAAAATGGCATTTAGTATAATATGTTCATCATTTTTATACGATTGTTTTCAAATTGAGGCATAAGCACCCACCCTCTTCCCCAACCTGCTATTAACAAATCAAATTGAACACTGCCACTCACGAGTTTAGAAGACATGACCATCTCCAGTTTTTCACTATTAAACTTATACGCACCAGTACAATAATAAAAACAGAACAGTTCACATAGGATTACATCATATCCTATCCTTCTTTGCAATTTCTTTTAAAACGTTAATTGATTCATCATATCCTCATTTAAATAAGATGTTTTAAGTCTTATTTCACTTTACGAAAAATTTCATAAATCAATCCTGATTTTAAAAAAAGGTTTTAATGTATAAAAATTGTACCATTAAAGCAAATAAATCTGCTTTGTGAGTATTTTATACAAAAAATAATTTCTGGACTTAATCTGATTTTTACAAGCACTGACTTCTGTTACACATGGACCATCTGATATTAGAAATAACTAAAGCAATTTTGGAACTCCTTTTCATTTGTAATGTTTGATAGCACGCGCAGGTTCGTTAACTCAACACATTTTTATTTCTTCATTAGAGCCCTTTGGCTACTTGAACTTTTAATTCAGTATAACTGGGGATGTTCAAAGTATCCCAATTAAATATAAAACAAGAAAAAATTCGTTTCAGGTGCATTTCACGAATGATTTAATTAGCTCTTGCGGGTGCTTGATTTTGCGGTGGCTGAGTCTGTGTATAGAAGAGAAGCTATTGAGACTATTAAGAGTGTTTAAGAGTAGACACTGTCCCACTGTTTGATATTATTGTAACAGCAGATGGTGGCGACGAACGCTAAACATCGACTATTCAAATTAACAAAGTTATTCACCGTAGGGTGACAATGTCCCTTTTGTGTGTAAATCCCAATTTTATGATTTTTGAAGAAAAACGATCTGTACGCGATCACTATGATCTGAAAGTCAATTGTTCATGACATATGCTCGTTAAAAAACTAGTCATTACTTAAAAGCTTCAAAAACTTGTAACATCGAAGTTAATTTGCATGCAGGTAAATATGCGGATTTAATTGAAATTTAAAACTGTGTATTAAATACCGGAAAAGTTAAATTTGCTATTAACACCTTAGGTAAACTGAAGGTCATCATTAAGGTGTTTTCTTATTGGACAAGATTCGGATCAATAGAGATCGGGAAAAATAAAATTGCTAGTGATCAGTTTTAAGAAAAGGAAAATAGTCATTATGATTATAACTAATAAGAATGCGCATGTGTAAAGGTTGCATCAACCATACAAAAGATGTTTCTTTTAATCCTATGACAGATTCACTATGTTGTGTTCATATGCATCTGTTAAAGAATTAACTCGTCTAAAACTAAGGTAGGTTGCTTAACTACTTGTTTATCGTTAATAGATATGTAAAACACACAGAGAAAGTTTCATTTAATACAATCCAAACTTAAGTTTGCAAAACATGGGTTCTGTCAATTTTCTAATTTAAAAAGTAATATGCAGTGCGTAAAAACTAAACTTTATAAATTCAGCAGATGAACTGATTCTTTACAAAAACACCAATTTCTTTTGATATATATATTTATAATGCATCGATCAGACTAATTATTATATATTTATTAGTCGTTTTAAATCCCCGTGATCTAAAATAAATGGTATAAAAATAGCGCTAACACTGACAGGGAAATGGCACCTAAAATATTGAATTAGTCTGTTCTTTGCAATATATATTTAAAATACCAACTGCATAGCGATTCAGAATTATCAAACTCATTCAACACATACATTCTGACCACATAAAACTTTATTTTATTTGTCTGAATTTTGTCAAGCTACAAATGAACTCAATTTTTAAGTATCAATATCAATGTCTTCACAGTACATTTAATTAAATAATTCGTTTTAAAAAACAATCTAACAATCTTTCGTTTTAACTCGTAAAACCAGCTTTAATATGACAAATCTGAATTAATATTTACGTTGCCGACATTGTAAATTACTCTTATATTTTTATATTGTGTGACGATAAGGCTTTTATATTTAGTAACTTTTAAATAATGAAAGTGCTGAAGTACAATGACATGCCAACGCCAGTTTTCACTTAAAATTGACCTCTTGCTTCTTTCGTTCAAATCCAATAATTAAGTCCCGAGATGCAGTCTTGTGATAGTAAAACAGGTTTAAAGATCAAGATTAAAACAACAGAACGATGTTATGAAATGCATGCATGTCCTTAACGATGTTTTTATATGTACGAATTTACACGTTTATTTATTAAAAGATTCCATATTGAAAATTACATATGACAGTTCATTTCTATGGAGTTGAATAGAAAATCAAGACTCTCGGTGTATTTTGTTCCCTTTTTGGAAATCATTCTATATTTCTGTCAAGCTGATGCCTTTAATAATGTAATACTCTTCGCAAATTTCTGAGTTAGATACTTGATATTTGTGCAGAAATTTTGAAAATATTGTCAAAAGCACAAGATAGCTTACCTTTTATTATATACCCATTTGCGTCGTTTAAAATCTTTGCTTTTTCCGAAAATACCAAGATACATGTATATGTGTCTGCAAACAGCTGACACAACACAAAATCTCTTCTACTCCATGGGTTATTGTAAACGTAATTGCGGATGTAAGATTAATTGAAAAAAGGTCTATTGTTTGTAATATGTTTTTTATGGATGGCCTTCTCTTAGACATCAGTCCTACATGTATTTCTATATGGTGCATTTTGTATAAGGAAATTGTGTGTGTGAACAAAAATGTATTTAATTTTATCTGTTTACATTTTAACTTAATGAATCCCAGATTTCTTAAGTAGAAAGGGTAAACAAAATGAAAGAAATTGAAAAATTGCGATTTTTTCGCGAAAAACGAAGTTGCTTAAAATATAAAAAACTGAAAATTAAATAAAAATATATTATTGATTGACATCGATAATCAGATGACAAACAAAAAATCTCAATATAATCGAAACTATAGGCTGTGGATTTTGTCATTCTTTTTAAAAACTTTTACAAGAACAACTGGTCGATGCCCAAATGATACAATTCAATTAAAAAGTTTGTTTATTTAATGGGGGTTCAACGCCACTGTCAACATTTTTTTTTAGTCCTATCGCAGCGGTCAGTTTTACTGATGGAGATGGCCGTATAATCCGTAGAGAATAAGCAACCTTTGGCAGGTAACTGACAAACCTTATCACGTGTGCAACATTTTGTGTGGCACAATGGCAGGCGCGAACTCACGATCTGCAGTGATCTGTACAGGTAAGTCTAAATCAACTACCTAAACAGGCCCCTAAATTATATAAGTATTCGAAGGACAAGTTGAGGGGTATGTTCACCCTAATTTGGGGGTGAAATTCGACTAGTGTGGCGCTTCCTCCACAACTTGAAGCAAAATAATTAGAACAGCGCCAGATATCTGACAGAATAAGAAAATATAAGCATATTTTTTGTATAAGAGTAACATAAACTCGTAATAAACAATAAGCATAAACCCAATAAAAAGGAGTTGCACTGGATCAGTTCCATTAAACCTACCAAATTAAAAAATAGAATTGTAAATAAATTGGAAACTGCCAGACGTTTAAGCTGACCTTTCCTGTCACAGGGGCGATATCAGTTAGATTAAACATATTGACAATCTAATCGAAGCGTATTTATTCTCAAATTTTGAGAGACTTTTAATATATATTTTCTTTAAACCCTGTGACTTAATAAAATTGTATCAAAAGAAACCAGTTCTGTTATATATCTGTAAATTACTTAACATATGCAATATGCAAAACTTCCAGATTTGCAGTCTCTTTGACATTCACCCCATATCTTTTCATTTTCACAAGGTACAATTATTCTTATCCATTAGTACTTGGAAAACACTCAACATTATTGAACTAAACATTCATAGATTCTATGTTATGATTCCAGTATTTCACCTTTGATTTATCTTTTGTTACCTAGAAATCCAAATAGTTTTATAGTGTTTGTACCTAGGAAATGAAAAAAATAAGAAAGGTCACGATTTTCTCCAATCCAACATTCCCCCCTTGGGCATTCAGATTCTTTATTTGTTATAAGAGTTTAGATTTTGCTTTTGTTTGAGCTTACCTGTCCTATGTGACCTTTTGTCACCCCTTTGCGTCCATGCGTCCGTTAACATTTACATTTTCATCTTCTCCTCGGAGATGGCTACGAAATATTAAAAACATACGCGACAGAAAACACCTCATTTTTGTTTAGATCGGACTACAAACATGCCTGCTTTGAGCTACTCTTATATCTGATTTGCTGGATTTGAAAAATCTCTTCAGAAAATTTAAACAATCTTGACTGGAAATATCTATTGTAAGATTGGACTACAAGCATATAGCAACCTCTCCAACTGATAAGCCAAATTCAATCATACTTGAGCCAAATGAACTTATAATTATTTATCAGTACCCCTTTTATAATAAAGTTTGCTCAGTTTATTCCAATCTGGACAAACACTGTCGCCATTCGATATTCTTGTTTTTGATTAGTCAGTTTATTAATTTTTTTTAAGCTTCCACACCAAATAAAGCTTAACTTTATAAAGTCTCTGAATAAATTAAATCTTATGTCTTATTGGAAACCAAATATTGCTTGTATTTCTGATTTGGACTAATTAATTGATCATTTAGAAGAAGCATCCAGAAAATATTCTCATGTTATGATGGGATGTCAAATATGGTTGATTTCTGATGTCATTAAATATGTACCTCAATAAACACCAGTCCATATACCTTGTGACAGATTCAAGCTCAAGCCACTGTGGCTTAAGTTTAATTCTCCCAAGAAATAAACATTTTAAATTTTGGCAACAATTTTATTACTTGTAAAACGCAATAGCTTTAACATGAAGTTTAATTTGGCTTTTGAATATTTGTTAAAAAAGTATGTGTCTCTCTGGCATATATTCTATATTAATTCTTTAACATATTAACACGTACATTTATTTTTTCTCTTGTGTTGTTAGGAGGTGGTAAAAAATCTTTTCCGCAGTTTACATCTTTCCAACATTGTAAATTTTAATTTGTAAAATTCCCTAATTGTTATAACTATTTGCGTTTATAACGACCTGAACTGTATTGTTTCATTTTAGTCATTGATGTAACTATAGAGATTCATAAAGTCTGACCGATCTTCCTATTTTTGGTCCCAAGCGTGTTTGATAAAAGTAAATCAAGAAAATCGCTTTACACACGGTTAAATTTTATTTTTGAATATTTGTTTAAGAATATACAAGTTGTGGATGAATATATTCCATATTCTTTTTAATGATATTTCGGAGTTTTTCTCTTAAGCTGTGTGGACGTGGAGGTCGTTGAAAGCTTCCCCGTGCTGGTGTTGCATGCTTTTATTTATTTTCAAGTTCTGGAAAACATGTTGAAAAGACACAGTTTACATTCTTTCCAACATTGTAATTTGTAAAATTCCCTGTTTCTTTCTATTTGACTTATCGGCTTTCATTGCGACATGAATATAACATTTAGTCCATTAATGTAAGATATGGTTTGGCTGATATTCCTATTTTGGACCCTGACGTTCACAGATTCTAGTATTGCACCTTAATCAGCTAGATTTCAGGTGTTTTCACATCAGGTTTTTAATACCCGTCCAAATTTTGATCAGTTTAGTTGAAGTGGAGTTGTAATATACGTAGTGAAGCCTTTCCGTATTTTTCTGTAAAAAATTGTTTGATAAAGTTCATATCAGACAAATCTGTAAACTGGGCTGGTAAATACCTCGTGGATCTCTGGTCCACCAGCAGAGGCATCGACCCAGTGGTTTCAAAGTACAAAATTACCAATTTTGAATAGATATGAAGAATTTGGTATGCTTTTTGTATATTTAAAGGAGTAACCTTTCACAAGTAGCGTGAGAACCGAAACGTAGGAAGTCCACGATTTAACCATTGGAATAGAAACACTCAAATAAAAATTGCGAAATGGGAAGCCATTTCCGATCTACGAACAGAAATTCAGGTGCAGATAATAGTATGTAAAAAACAAGAACTATTAAACGTGGGGTAATTTTCCTTTTGATTTTAATTAAATACAAAGACGCATATAATTTAATGAGGTTCGAAAAACAACAATTAGGCAGGTTGTAAACCCCCTGCTGGTTTTTCTGCCGATATTTCAATATGTTCATTGGCTGAGACTTCCATATTTTGTGGATATCCAAATGCAAATGCATACATTACACATGATGCCGACTAAAGTGACGCTAAAAATCCGACGTCACTAATCATATTGTTAGGATAGGGGTTCATAATGTTTGTATATTACGTGTGCCCGACTTCACTTATTAAGAAAATATAAGTAATGTTTTTTTAAATAGATTTATACTAATTATTAATTTCTCAGTGATTATTCTACTAACCTGTGCATTTATGGTTATTTAATTAACAATTCTTTTATTGTCAACTCAATTTGAGTTGATTTCCCTTGTACTTTTTAAGTTTAGTTTGGTAAAAAAATAAACTTGCAGAATTTCTTATTTGTTGTTCTCGAAATCGATTATTGAAGTTTTGAAGACATCTTTTCATTACATTCTCCGTCTTATTTCCTTTTCACAGTACTTTACACAAGACATTTATTTTATCGTTTATTACTGTTTCGTATTTTGTATTGACAGTTATCATAATAAACTCAAGTTTCAACATTTTCTGGTAATAAGTGTCTCTATGGGACAAATTCAATTGCTGTGAAGAATATGCTTTAGATACTACAGGCTTCATCTAATAAACTATCAAAATTAAAAAACAATAGTTTATTGAAATCAAATAAATCATTATGATATATTCACAAACAATGACGAAAACTTTATTTAAGTGAATAAGATCAAATCAAAGAAAATATTAGACTTTTCTATATACAAGAATTGAAATTTAAAATTACCATTAAAATGCATTAAAAATTCTAACTATAGGAATTAAACGAAGATCAAAACTGCACATCCTCGTTTCTTTAATGGGAAATAAATATCCTCTCTGCTTCAGATGTTCAGTTGCAAATACAACGATAATCTCTGCGATGCCAATTTTAACACAGCAGCATATGGTGAGCCTATCTGAGTGTTTGGTTGCCGTAAAATCATATTAATTTCTCATCGTTTAAGGCAGTTATTGAATCGCAGTTAATCTCTGGTGTATAAAACAATATTCAGTCAAAACATTGAACACCTGATCCAAAGAAACTCGTTTGATATCATTTTATTCTCACTCTTTGATTGGAAGCAGATATTGTGCTTAAGGCCAAGTTAAATGAACAGAGCTTTGTATGATTCAGAGTTTTGTTATTGCCTAATTACAAAATATGTTCTGGCAATTCTTATTTAAATTCATTATTGTTTTTGGAAAAAGCAGCTATACTTTATATTTATAACGTCAACTATAAAAGACGTACTGAAGTGAAGTAATTTTATCTATTTCTTATGTTTGAACACCAGAACACTCACAAGTTCGGACTACTGGCACATTTCAAATTGAGATTTCCATAAATTTAAATCTAATTTTAATTGTCAGTTTCTGAAATCAAGAATTTGTTTAGTTTATTTTTTTAACTGAGTAGACGGACTTCAGGATTAAAAACCACCTGAATGTATAAAAACATTTTAGGGTTTGCTCATTTGAATAAATTTATGTGTATGGCCAGTTAACGTTGTTTTGTATGATTTCGAACTTGAGACCAGTTTAAAGAATTATACTGTTTAGACAATTATAAACGTTATTGTGATAGCCATAATCTTTTTCAATAAATTGTACTCCTTAGGGAGAATCGACCGCTCCAGCCAAATTTTAATATCTATGCACTGCATGTATTTTAAGCTTTTGTTTAATGCCATTTTCGAACCTCATTAAATTATATATGCGTTTCCGTCATTGTGTTTAATTGAATTCAAAAGAAAAATGACCCCGATTAACGGTTGATTGATTGATTGATTAACGGTTCCTGCATGTTTAATAATATGCAGATATTTACTGTTTTACGTACTATTATCTTCCACCAAATTTCTTTACGGAGATATAACTTGAGGTTTTTGCGGGAGCGCAAAAGTTTGACCTAGATAAAGTTATTTTAAAAATGCGCACATTTCTTTTATTCGGACGCTACCTCGCGATTTAAATAAGAAGAATCACTTTTCATTCATGCGCGACGCAAAGCATTTTTGCAAGTTATTTAATTAATTCTAGCTCTATTACTTAATTACATGTATTACAGCGTTGATAATGTGTCAAAGATAGAACACTACAAGAATTCAGTGATCTCATTGTGAACTATTGCTCTGTATAAACTACATTTAGACTAACATATGTTAAAAGTGCTATTGGTAAACCGATAATGCTGAAGGGAAGAATGTAGACATTTTGATTCTTTTTTCCAAGAATTTATTATTTAGAATCCCCATAGACATAGTGAACAAAAAAACTACAAGCATACGAAATCACCTAAAAGGACGTTAATAAACCGCGTTGTATCTCAGCGCGATACAGGCTTCCGGGAGTATTTTGTCTTATAAATATATTGGAAAAAGATAATTTTCAGTATTATCGAGATAAATTACAAATATAAATGTATGAAGTTCTGTCTTCTCCGTGTTGTTATTGCGAATTATTCAAACCAAACAGTGAATTTAGTTATATAATGAAACTGGTTTTTACCTACAGGAATTGAAAGATACCACTATGGGTGTAATTACTGTGATTGATATTGACTATGGTCACATATTTGGACCATTTCCTGTGTCTAGTACAGCTATGGATCCCACTTATGCTATTGGTATGCTGACACAGGATAATCTACTCCAAGGACCAATACTGGAGGTATATATATATCGGTGGTACTATATTTGTTTTATTTCAACCATATATAAACCATTGGTGATTCTTTCCACTGACAACAATGTAAATTTTGTCTTAGCTTTATAGTAGCCACTACATGACTAACATATTTTATAAAGCTGGTCAAACTTTGGTTGCCAGCTTCATTCTATTATACATCATTCAGACAGAATACATCTGTCAATGCGGACATAAAATTTCTGGCCTAATCACATCCGCCATTTAACATGGCGTCGTCTCCGCCCTTTTTGAAATTAAATATCAATGTCATTTATCTAATGGCCATTTAAGCACTTTAAATCATTGTCAACATTTGTCGCTTACAGATTGACCCTTCACAAAATAATGTGTTGGCACGTGGAATGGAATGGCTGGCTTATATCAACCCAGCAAGAAATGAAGAAGAACAAAATATGGAGGCGTACATGAAGAATAAGGATGTGTTTTATAGGGCGTTACGAATAATAAAAGCTGGGGAGGAGTTACTAGTGTGGTACAGTAAAGACTTCTGTCAGTTGATCGATATCCCGGATGTCAAAAGAATACCTCTGTCAGGTATCCACTAAAGATATGCATCTCAAATGTTTTTAATTTTAAATACAGTAAAATAGAACTCTTTCTCCCTGAACATTCTAACTTTGTTCAGTTGGTAACGCACAGTGTTTAACTAACTATTACTTTGCATCCGTCGTCCGTTTAAAGTTAAAGTGTTGCTCATTTACTTTATCCTCTCAAACACTTCGATAAATGGAACGAACCTTGACTGATTCCCAGTATTGTTGCGATAAAATATTCTCTTCAGACTTTAGTTTAGTGTCTATAGGAGAGTTTTTTGATATTTTTTCTTTCCAATTTAGAGACAAACATGGCAATTATGAAAACATTCTCGCTTTCGACTAATTGAATAATTTTATAAATAAATATATTTTTCATTTTAATTTTTAAAACAAGTTAAGCCAAATTTTACAGAAAACATATATGTTATATGGTTCTTGATAAAGATTTTATGTTCCTTTCTAAAATTTAGCGATACAGGCTTTGCTCACTGAACAGCTTATTAATTAGTGAACGGGAAAATCTGAATAAAGTACAAATGTAATGCTGAAAATTGGATATTGTGCACTAATTTACTAATTATCTGATCAATGCATAGTTCTTTGAATATGGTTTTTGGCGACCTCAAGATTTGCACATTTTCTCTTGGTTCTAGTGTGGTCTATCGGATGTAGTGTTGTGTTTTCTGTGTTTGTCTTTCGTTTCATTTTGTTGGCCACGGTCTTGTCTGTCTTCCGACTTAACGATTTCTGTCTGCCCCTATGGTATCTTCGAATACCCCTTTTTACCCAATATTTTTTATTTTCACGAACCATTACAGGAACGTCATATTTAAAACATGATTTACAGTAAAAGATATATTTTAAAGAAAGACCTATACGAATCAACTAGACAGTCATGACATAATGACAATTACAAATTGACTATTAAAGTTATCATAGGATGCAATCCGTCTTTTTTTAGAATTCTGTTCCCACATGTTTGTATTTAATCGTACAATTAACATTGAATATATGTTTTCCCGATTTTTGTCGTTATGTGGTGCGTCTCCTTGGCATTTACTCTATATCGTTAATTTTTCATTAAAGCAGAACATTATTTTTATAATTATTGAAGTTATCAATATAAATTGAGAAAATTCTTCTTTTCTTTTGTAGAAAATGAAAAATATATTTGCTCTAGATGTGGAGAAACCTTCGAACATATGTTTCCTCTAAAATCCCACTTGAAATTCAAATGTGAAATAGGATCAAACAAACCTCATAAGCAGAAGAGTGCAGCATTGTCAATGGACATATGCAATACCTTATCACGAAAGAGGAGATTAGACGTTACGGAAAAAGTCACAGATAATAAAGTTGTTTTAAGAGAAAGTAATCACGGCATTGATCAGATAATGGTTTCAAAAACAACATACAGAGACGTTAATTCTAATGTTTCCACTGCTGACAAAAACAAGACCGGCATTTGTACAAGTGCTTTTAGAAAAGTTGAAAAAATAGACAACGCAAGTCCGAAGGAGGAAAATAAGACTCATTACTCACAACAGTTAGCTGATGACAACATGGAGGCTAAATATGAAGACGACCGATTGACAGTAACGCCATACATGTCACTTCCGGTAACAAGAAAGGACTGTTTTGTTTCCCCGGACATGTTGTCAACATTGATGATGCCACCAAGTGTGATGAGCAACACTATAAGTGCAGATATTCATGCAAAAGTGATGGATACTTACGGTATAAGTTTGGGCTACCCATTCTCTATTCAAGATTCCATGATGCGAAATATGGATAGTTTATCTCCGAATTCGAGAAAACAATACTTAATAAACAGCGGATTGAATACATCTATACCATTTACTAAAAGTGCCAACCCTATGGT
Source organism: Geukensia granosissima (assembly GCA_032357055.1). NCBI lineage: Eukaryota > Metazoa > Mollusca > Bivalvia > Mytilida > Mytilidae > Geukensia > Geukensia granosissima. The sequence goes on along the minus strand of JAULBM010000029.1, from coordinate 1,849,319 downwards.
TGAAAAAATCTTACAAACAAGCAACATGGCGATGTTGCATAAACCTCTTCCAGCACTGACACAATCAACTAACTGGTGTGCAAAATGCAACACGTCATTTAGGATGACCAGTGACCTAGTGTATCACATGCGATCTCATCATTCTAAAGAAAGTCCCACAACTCATAAGAAAAGAGATGATAAACTAAAATGTAACATTTGTGAAGAAACATTTAAGGAAAGACATCATTTAACAAGACACATGACATCGCATCAGTAATTTAGAGAGTAGTGCAATGTATAAACTAGTATATATTGAGAGAAGAATACCATTCCCTTTATATATTCAATACAAAGTCTTTGTAAATTCCAATTTACTTTTATTTTCTATAATGTCGATGAAATGTAGTAAGAAAAATTTGTAACCATTTTTATTTGAAAATCATTGTAAAAACAAAAGAAAAGAAGGAATAAGTGTTGCCGGTGTTTTTGTGGAATGGTAATTAACTTTTGTCATATAAATTGAAATCTGCTGTTTTAGTATTCTATTCTAATAACAAGGTATAAAATGAGTGCAATAGGTTTGAAATAGTTTAATGTATTTAATTTATCATAGATAAACAAAATGTGTTATTTTATTATTAAATTTGTTGTTGATTTTTTCCTGTTTTTATATACATGTATATATATTTTCAGTGTAACCTTATAAGATGTTGGGTAGCCTGTTCCGTTATTTTCACGTGCTTGTTATACTGTTAGACAACAAAATTGTTACTAATAAACAAGTTTTTATTAATAATAATCAGACATACCGAAAGAACTTCATTAGTTTCAGTAACACTGATTTATTGTCTGTCCATCCGAAACACATTGTTGTTTTCCCAATTTTCAAAATATCTTTCCGGATAATTCGAAGACATTCAAGGGCAAACCTACTACTGAGCTACACGGCGGGTGCCTCTAGTGGAGCAATGGTTGCTTACCCTTCCGGAACACCTGAACTCACCCTGGTTTTTGTAGGGTTCGTGTTACTCTAACTTTAGTTTTCAGTGTAGTGTTGTGTGATCTATGTTTGTCTTTTGTTTCATTTTGTTGACCATGGTCTTGTCTGTCTTCCGACTTAACGATTTCTGTCTCCCCCTTTAGTATCTTCGAATTCCCCTTCCTGAACTAGCTTTTGTAGGGTTCATGTACTGTAGTTTTAGTTTTCAGTGTTATGTTGTGCATACTTGTCTTTTGTTTCTTTTTTGTTGGCCGCGATCTTCTCTGCCTGCTGAGTAAACGATTTCTGTCTCCCGTGTAGCATCTTCGTATTCTGTTAATGTCACACAAGTTAGACGCCAGACGAGACCATGATCAGAAGAAGAGAAACAGAAAACAAAATAAAGGCAAACAGAATACTTCATAGAATACTAAACCTTAGCAACTCAAACCCTGTATAAAAGCAATTTTAATCGCACGTGTTCCGCTAGTAGCACCCATCAGGATTCTAGTAGTAAAATCCGGTAATTAGTCCCCATTGATAATAGTTACAAATGGTACAAAATCGAAATTGTAATTACAAAAGTGATAACAGAAAGTATATAACAGATATTTCCAAAAATACGGGATGTTCAAGCAATCTTCATTCGATAACAAAAACCAAACTGTATGGACTGAATTTGTTAATATATGGTGGTTGCACCCGTCATGTGTCGTAAAAGCACATTAATTAACAATTTCTGCCAGTGCGAAGCAAATGTACACGCAGGACGGCTGACATTCTGACTGATAGTAATATTTTGGGACTGAAAACTTTCACCAATTATGTAAACGCAAAACAAATTATCATAGTATAGTAATCAAGTTGAGATTGGAACAGAGTGATCTTAAAATATGGTAGACGGATTTTTGATGGATTTTTGCTTAAATTGATTGATCACGACCTATATATGCGAACAAAAGTTTAAGTAATGAACTTTTTTTCTTCTTCGTCTTTCCTAAAACTGGTTAACACTTTATGATGACCTCAACTTTGTAGAAAGCATTTCTCTACGAAATTTTAAATGCAAAAGGGATAAAGTTGATCCTAAAACCATAATATATAAGCTCAGTTTTAAGATCCTTCTACATTTCTGTCAGACAATAGGCATAACGAGACTGAGAGGAATTAAATAACCTTTCTGTCTGAGATCGCGAGGTCATTAATAAAATACGAATTAACAAAATGAAACTGACTATGGATACATACACCAAATAGGTCTTAACAGATTCGAGTGTTACCAGACACGTCTCTGAACTACATGACAAATATTCTGTCGTCCCTGCTGACAAAGCCACAAACAACATATTTTCCGTTTGTTAATCTAATTACATTGACTTCTTGTTAATGGATTGGGCATGACAATTTATTTAGCAACCAATCATATACCCCGATGACACTTACCAAAGAAAAAAAAATCGTTAACACTCATTGGTAAGTTTTGTCTTCTTTGGAAATTCAACCAAGCAGGAAGATGTTGATCTTCCTTCACTTTACTGGATTCAAAGTTATGTTAGTGTCCTTATAAGCAAGTTACATTGCAGAGGCTGCCAGATGCTTCAGAAATCATCTTTATACGTTTTGTGAAACAAGCCATTCTTAAGGTGGCTTGAATCAAATTCGGATTCTTAAAATTTAATTTCTCCTCCCTTTACCATGCCACTATTCCCCATTCAAAACTGGGGACAAATGAGTTTTGGTTCACCTTCGTTTTATTAAAGAATATGACAAACGCAGGTACACATATTTTGTTCTAGGAAGAGACAAACCTTATTTTTTGCCATTAACCACTCTGATTCTAATAAATGTACTCTAAAGATGACATTTGCAGAATATTTGATATTTTGAATGAAATCATTTATGTAATATTGGAAATTAGGCATTCTAATGGTAACCAACTTTGCACCCCTTCGTCGATTTACATCTTTATTTGTATGAAGCTGACTTCATGCAGAAGCTTTTCCAGAGAAAATAGGAAAAGTTAGCTAAAACTCTTGGTGTAATGTACCGCTCTATAGATGGTGTTCTTTCACTATCCAAGTTTTAATTTAATGATACTAAGTTGACCGCTGATATCCCATTGATTTTCAAATCAAGGATACTAAAGAAACAGAACGATCAGATTTATACATATTGCTAGACTTACACCTAGAAATTGGCAACAAGGGCGGATTAAGATAAAAAATTTACGCTAGGAGAGATGACTTATTTCCCAATATTTGTAAACTTGTCGTTCATGTGTAGGAACATTTTAAACCTCACTTGTATACTGAGTGTACATTTTTTAGTTGACACGCTACTCCAGACCTTGTGCTTCCTATCAAGAATGTATTGGTAGAGGGTTGCTGCTGACAAAATAACTTCTGAAAGTATTTCTCGTGCAAAGCTTTATGTCCTCACTCCGAAAATTTCGGTCGCCATCATGATTTGTTTGACCAAAAACAATTATCAACTTCACAAATGACAATGGATATTTTCCCACTGTCCTGATCATGAATATGACTCCGTTCCCATAACGGCTGTGATTACTTCAGATTTGACTAACGAGTACGCAACGGGTCACACTAGGGACACAGAGTTGATTAACCTTCCGGAGCACCTTTAAATACCTAGTTATTGTAGTGTTTGTGGTTCTCAAACTTTAGTTTAAAGCGTCGTTTGTACTATGTTTGTCTTTCAATTTAAATTTTTGGTCATTATCTTATTGTCTTCTGACAATGATTTATGCCTGCCCATTTGGTATCTTTTTTTTAGATAGAAGTTAACACATAAAAATCTCCTTCACATTTGAGTGAAAGTGCATACATTTCCATTACCAATCATAAGTACAATATAAAATTGGAGATGTCGCATGATTGTCCATGAGACAGCCATCCACCAAATGACAGTCGAATTTAAACTTCTACAGGTCCCCTTACGGCCTTCAACAATGAACCAGAGTCTATAAAATCAGTAGTCATAACGGAAGCTTAAAAAGACCCCTAAATACAAAATGTGAAACTATTCATAAACACAACAATCGGCCTAACTATTGAAAATGGTAAAAAATAACAATAAATGACTTATTAAACTTAGACAACCACTGGACTACAGCTTCCTGGCTTGGCCGGAGTTAAACTGGTTAATAAACGCTCAAACATCCCCCTAACATGGGACAGTGGAGTGACAAAACAGCAATAAAACACATTATAAAAATTGGTTGAAATGGATTTAACACTTAAGATCGATACTAAAACCAACAACAAATACAACTAAAACTAATACGTGATACAACAAAAGTATCAACTTCGAAAGAGTACTCACAGTGGCAGTCTGCCCTTAAAAAAACCAAAAAGCAACCGATCAGGAAAACCAAGTTTTCCTCTACTACGATATCAATATAAACACGTCTAACTGGATTTAGTGTAAAACCACTTGTATCAGCACCCGCACGATAATCACGTAAATATTTTTAGTCTTCTGCCTGCCCTCAGTAAGGATAAAACCATTTTGTTATCGGTGGGGGAGGGCTGGGATTTTCATTGTATTGTAAAAATCAGCACCCCCTGTGGTGCAGATTTTTTCTAGCAGATGGCAGAATAATAGGTGGCGTTTTAAACATGTTTTGCGTACTTTACCCTCCCGCTAACCTGGGGCAGTGGTGAGTACTGAACCCTCCCGCTAACCTGGGGCAGTGGTGTGTACTGAATCCTCCAGCTAACCTGGGGCAGTGGTGTGACCAAAAAGACATGAAACAATTTTTAACCAATTTAAGATAAGATTTAACCTTGAAGTCGATACATATTATGGAGACAATAACATATATATAACAAGATGTCCTGAACTCGAAAAAGAAGCCGGCATTTTTAGGGATCATTGTTGGCTTGTTAAAATGCGGTCATTTGTAATGAAAAATTTATTTGAAGCTTCTTTGGGATATAAATTTTGGATTCTGACGGGGGTCATTTAAAGTTGACGTATTTATTGACGCCAATGACGTTTATATTTATTTCCAGTTTTGACGTCCAACAATTTGGATTTTCATTCTTCTCTTCTTACAAAAATATTAAGGGTAATATGAACATTTTTTCTTGGTGTCATGGTAGAAATAACGATAAAACCATTTTGATATCGGTGGGGGACACCCATTTTATTTTATGCCTCGTCCCGCCAATAGAAGTCAGGGCCAGGAGCATATATTGTAGTATTTAGGATAGAATTATTCCACACTCATTTTTTATGAATCCTCACTCCCGCCAATAGAAGTCAGGGATATTAAGTTTTATATGTTTTTATATGTTTTCCCACTTGCATCAAAAAAGCAGGTGAAAAAAACAAATTATTTCCATATATTTATAAACGTATGGCCAAAGTAAAACGTTATGGCTAATTGATGTTAAATACCAGCGGCAAATAATTTATGAATTTTCAGGACGATAAAACGTTAAACCAAGGGCTTCTATTAGCAGGGGCATAAAATAAAATGGGTGTAGAATAAGTGAATCAAATCTATTTTCCTAATTACTACCGTAACTTCCTTAAATAAGCCTAAAAGGAAACCACAAACTATGAAACAGGCATTACTTCCACTGGTCAAAGTGGCTTTCCATGCTCCTTGACCCGATAAATATCATTTCAGACTACTTCGGCATCAGTACAAAGATTTATAAGTGAAGCGGAGCTTCACTTTAATGGTATGTCTAGTGGGATATCCAAGTGTTTTTCTAATCTTTCACCACTGGCCGTTCATCTGTATTTTCTTGGTTAACACCGGAAGCGG
>JAULBM010000029.1:1811417-1821655 GCA_032357055.1 Geukensia granosissima | reverse complement strand
TATCACGAACTATAAGCACACTAATTTTGGTCATCCTATCATTAATACTTTCAGAGATATAGAGCTTTAAAAAAAACTAACGCCGCCGCCGCCGCCGGAAAGTAACACCTATGTCTCGCTTTCGCGAGTTCGTCGCAGGCGAGACAAAAATCACTTTTTTCGTGGAATATCTTATTTTTTTTATTATCGGGACACATGCATGTTCTTTTCTTTATTTTAGAAAACGCATGTTGATTTGGCTTTAAATTTCTGCAGATGAGTTGATCGATAGTGGTTAATGTTTAATCTAATATCGTTATAAATTTCATTTTGAGTGTAGATTTTCATATATCTATAAATATATATAATGACCAGAAAATATAAATTTACTTGTTCCATCGAGCGACTGTTCTTACATAGGTACTAAGCCCTTTTTGCCAAGAATGGAAATCTAGAACCCTCATTAAAGTATGACCCAATTGCAAAGAAATTAGATTGCACTACAAAAATTGTATAATTTATCAGCATATACCAAACTTGTCGCTACTGATAGCATTCACAACTGTAAATAGAGACAAAGTTTACGCCGATAACAAAATCCAACACTCGTGCTTACATACCCTGCTGTGAAAAATAAATTAGATATACCCTAAGCACAGAAGAACGCTTTAATTCCTTTATTCCTCCGTTGTCGAGGAGTTTTAAATAAGTCTTTACAATTCACTATCTCTTTCTTTTTACTACAAATCCCAGATAACGACGGCTTTAGCAAATTACATCAATATCCTGGGTTTTTTCTATTAAAGTATCCTTCAAATTTGTTCTTTTTAAAAATCGGATTAGATATTAAACACCCATAACACTTTTAATATAAGAAAATAGCTATGAGCTAGGGTAGTAAAGGTCCTAGAATGGAGCTTTTTCTCTATTACTTTCAAGAGTATTTGATACAAGATTACCCTGGGTGGTCAGGGTTTTATTTTTACAATATCGCATTGGAACGTGAAACCTTAGTCATATCCATAACAAGCAATAAATAATAAAAGAAGCTTTCGTGTTTTCTTGTTATTATATCTTATCTGAAGACAATAATACAAGTGTTGGGAACTTTCTTTAAATGTCCGGCTCAATTTCAAGCGATATTACCTTACTTTTGTCTTGCCTTTCAAAAGGTCTATCCCTTTCCAATGTCGTTTGAACTAAATGTCTGTTGTAAAAATTGTGATTCATAGTGCTTTCATTTAATTATTTCCTTCGAATGTCTATCTTTATTTCAAAGTGTTTATTTTTATGAATTTAAATCCTAGTAGAAATAAAGCAAAACAGATTTATAGGTACGTAGGAATTTTCGCCTATTTGCTATTCAATTTTTTGTGAAAATCGGTCTTTTGAATAAATATACAAATAAACTCTGTTTAACGTAGGAAGCTTGTTTTAACTTTTAAAACTATTTTTATCTGTAAATAATCCAAATTGATAATTTTAGTACTGAATATCTTATTTTGATTTCATTTTAGTTAATATTATGTATGTTCTCGCCATGATATGGCTGAAATACTGCCGACGTGGCGTTAAACACTAATTAATCAATCAATTAAAACCCTTCCTTGCACTTTCTATATATATGTAAAAAATCTAATGCACGATTTCTTTCCAAAGGGAGATATTGTCTTCAATAAATCATACACCTAAAATAGTTTAGAAAGTCGGAGTGCAAATCCTCATTGTTTCTGTTTACACGGGTCCATATTTGACACCAAAGCATATGTCAGCAGGTGAGAGTTCACATATATGGCTCTTGTTTTATTGAATTAAAGGAAAATGAAATACTATTTCCAGGATCTTATAAACACTGCTGATTATTTTAAATTTCTTAATTTAATTAAAATTCCAAAAATGATTGTTCCCAAATTAAAACGGATTACAGTATGTATACAACTTCACACTTAACTTTATAGTACCGAAGTTCAAGAACGACAATTGCGGAAAATGTTCTAATATGCTATCAATACTGACAAAATACAATAGTGTACTGAACTTTACACAGCTCTCAGGAGCACGTACTACTCAACTATTCTTTTAGAATTTATGGTGATGTTTGTGTATAAGCCCTGGTATAGGTTCGAGGTCAGCAAGTTTAGCATAACAAATTTAGACAATTCGAGGACAATTAATACTGCTTATCTCGAAACTACACCAGTAATAAGGGCCGTGTGAACATATTTCTAGGAAAGTGTGGATAAATTAATTTATTTTCCGGATTTTAGTTACAAGTGTCCGAGACACTTGCAAACTTTGCATAGGGCATTTCCAAGAATTTTTCAAATTTTATGATTTGGACATTTCCGTGAATGTCCGTTTTCCGAGAATTTTATATATATGCAGGTAATAAAACAAATTATAGCAATGCAACAATAATCGATGCATCTTTCCGATAATCTGATATTGAAAAGTGGCTTTCCAAGTTTTGCAGATTATGTTCTCAATATTTTATCTCAAAAACAGCATTACCAGCCTGATGATTGGTCATCTGTGCCGAAATATTTTTTCTCGGAAAAGGGCTTTTTGGAAATTCTCGGAAAAGGGATGCGACGGCTGATTGTGCTTGGTCGGATTTTTGTATTGAAATATAGACAATTTATAATTATATGAGAGGAAAAATGAAAACCGTATCTGCCAAGTTTTAATATTAGGTCCGATTTTTACATATTATTTAACCATAAACAATATATTTCATATATCTTATAAACCGTGTAAACGCAGTTAAGTTGGCTTTTTGATATTTTTATAAACGTATGTAATTTAAGACGTAGATCATGTCTTTCTTGCATATTTTCCATATTATTTCTGCAAAATATAAACATATCGGAATTAATTTTCGGGAAATATTATATGCAGAGATTAAGATGTCTAATATAATGTTTCATATTGCAATTGACAGACCAAACGACCAAAATTAGTATTGATAAATTTAAACATAAAGGTGGTTCACGTTGAAGTTCATGTGCTACATCTTTACTGCCATACTTGGATATCCTATAATTTATTGACAAGAAAGTTATTGCATGTGTGACAAATTAAAATAATTTTAAGCAAAGCATTCTGTTAAATATTCATTTGATTAAAAAACTAAGTCCTATGGTTTTTTGTACAAGACGAACCTTTTTTCATATGTAATAGTATCCCATATTGTTGAATAAACACAACCCGTGTGTTTAAAAAAACTAGACTTAATGAAGCAGAAAGATAGGGGTACAAAGATGAAAGTGTTGAACTTGTCTGTGCATCATCCTTTTAATTTCATTCTTCGCTATTTTATTATGCAACGATGCAGGGAACGTTTCAAATTGTGGTTGTTTTTTGCAGCAATTGCCTTCTGTTAAACACACTTTCAGCATGCATGAAGACCAAAGCGGAAAATCATCGTTTAATATGTTTTATTAAATATTTACAAAACATCAGACGGTAAGCAATTTACGTCTGTATGCTACCATGAAAGATATGTTCATAACAGATATTGACTAATTGTGAATTAATCATCATCGAATTAAACTTTAAATAACAATTTAAAACTTTGAATAACTGACAATTTAGACAGTAAATCGGAAAGTGGTTTATCTTTATTTTATTTTTGTTATAAAAAGATTACTCCATATCACAGCGCATTTAAGACACAATAAATTTCCATGACATTTGATATAGGTAGAAATTTGTCGTCAAGAAAGTCTTTTAAAAGTTGCTGATATGTAAATATTATTTACTTACCTTACCGTGCAGTCACACAGATCGCATACTTTATATGAACTCACTAAAGTACAATACCCTAAAAGTAAAGTCCGTAAGATAGACCAAAAGGCCATCCTTGTATTTTTGTTGAGTTGTTACATTATTTTGATGTATTCCAACGACTAAAATCCCTTGTTATGACAGGAGAAAGTGTTTACTCTAAACGAGTGACAGGGGGTTGAACACCAAGCCCTGAACCAATAGCTGTCGAGAGTGACACGCGTAATCAACACGGTTCAAATACTGTAATCCACGTGACTTAAGTTGTCGTCTGCCAAGAAATGTCAAGACATTTAAAAAGTGTTTTAATATTTATGTACTGAACCCTTTGGTATTCTTACGTGTTCAAGGATATCGAAATGATTAGATATTCTCGTCCTTACATTATTTTTATTGGTTTTACAATTTAAAAGATATTTAAACCGGCGTTGATTTTTTGTTATTTTTCTAATTCGGATGATATGGGACTGAAAACTTTTTTAGATGTGAATTCCATATCCCTTTCATTGAATTTTTATTACAGAGTTTTTCAATTTTTCCTTGTGGAGGTAGTATTCCCGTGCTTGAGTTGCTTGCACATGACAGGATACCCAATGATGCATAGTACCCCCTTTTCCAAAAAGCAAATTCGTTTTTTATTTTTTTTTAACATGAGCGGTTTCAAATAAAAAAAAAATAGAATTTTTCTGTAAAATGGAGGTTGGTCCTATAGGGCACCATACGGTATCCTGTCCACGAGTACCACTGGTTGTATGATAGTATTTTATTTTCGCTACTGGAAAGTCACATCTTTCTAACATTATAATTTGTAAATTTCCTCTATTGGTATTCCTATAATGCGTTCCACGGCGTTCATGACGTTATGAACTGTATATATAATTTTTCGGTTCATGAATGTGGTGTCTAGAAATTCACAATTTTGCCATTAGCGTGCTATGATGACTGAGGTAAATCCAGAAAAGCGGTTTACACGCAGTTAAATTTTGCTTTTGAAATGTTAGTTTCTGACATATATTTCATGTATAAATAGGTGCACAGATACGCGTTTACCCGATGAATGCTGATCCGAGTCATGGGCGTAGGAGCTGGTGGGGTGGGGAAGGGGTTTGACGGCTATTGCCTCACCGCCCACTTATTGTCAAGTAGTTTTCAGTTAACTTAACATGTATGTAACCTATGATAAATTAATAATCTAGTAGTTACATGTTCAGAGAACAGTGACTATGTGCCCCATATCTTTTGCTTCAGTGTCACATTTAGAAGTTTGTAGGATAAGTGCCTCCCCCCCCCCCCCCCATTTAAAATCAGTCCTTCGCATATGCGTCAGACAATCTGTCAATAAGCCAGCATACGTCTTAATTTTTTACAGAAACGGTTTTTTTTTTTGCAGAACAGTCCAGATTCATCTAATTTTAATCATCAACGACCACTTTAAATAACTTGAATTTAATGTGTCTCATTGCGCAGATAAGCAACAGACCTGCAAGATGACAAGAGAATTACAGATGGATCAAAATACGAACAAAAAAAGGGGAACGCAAAAAGTGGTTGCATAGGGCATAACTTTAAGAACAATCGTAGATCATATCTTAGGCCAAACTAAACTAATTACTTCAATCTTTGGACCCACCGCGCTCCTTCAAATTGTGGATTTAATTTATAATGACATTTTGCAGGATAAATCTGTTGGAAAGTATGATTACTTTGGAAAGTTTAGGGTGTCTTCTTATCAGCGAGCCGCCGCTGAGTATTAAAGACAGAACGCCACCCTTTTACGAGGTACGAGCTCTTAAAGTAAGTTGGTGATGTTGAAAGGTACATCCCTTGTTAGAGATTAGGCTCATCTTATCAGAAGTGCCCCGCTGCCCCTTGTGCAAAGATATACCAATTTAAGCCTTCGGAAATATACGAAAACAGCGCGAAAAATAAAAAGGAGATATGAATTCAGTGTAGCGCCAAAATACCGGAAAAGTGTGCTTGGTCCGCACACTGTACTAACACTTATTGTGCCAAAGTCTGGTTACCTGTGTTACTTTCAGTTTGTATTTGGTACCAGATGCTGCCTACTTACAGTTTTAAAATTGCAAGTTTATCAATGAAAGACTACACATAATTAATTTTCTATGAGAGGGGCATGTCGAGCCATCAGGTTATTTGCTGTGCACAGGTGGCCTGACCAATACCTTTCGTAAAGGGTTATTTTTGTGTAACGTGTTTGTTGTCATGCTAAAAGGGTTGTTAATAACAGCTATAATATGTCATGTTTCATGTTAAATGATCAAAATGCAACGTGCAAGACAAATTCTAAGTTCTTGTTCCTGGTGAAATGACATTTTATATCTTGTTGGTCAATATAATCAAATAGATATAGAGTTTTGGGTAAATCTTCGATGCCGCTGATTCCCATAAAAAATTTTGCTTTCAACTACAAAATTATACATTTATATGTGTCAGAACTTTTTTGGACCATAAAATTGTTATGTGGTTTCTATTTTCAAAGACTTTTTTGTTGCCATTTAAAAATATGCATTATCAGGCAAGACGTCAAGTATATTTACAGAGCATTTATCTAACCACCCGACAGGGACGTATATAAATCTATTATATACGTCCCTACACCCAACAATAAGACTGCATTCATTTCCTCATCATTACAGATATCATTGGTGCTAATACACCAGGCATGCAAATAATAAAAAATGAAATATTTTTAGCTCAATTATAAAATTTTGTTTGAATTTCAGTCAGTCATAATTCCTGTTCATAATGGATTAAGATGGATTGATGAATGTTTCCAGTCAGTTTTGAGACAGACCTTCTCAGGAAAATTTCAAGTGTGTGTTTACAATGATGGAAGTAAGGTAAAGAGGCTAAGCGTTAAAACAAAATTAAAAAACAGTATGTGCATGATGGACCTTTAAATATTATTATGTCATCATATAACCTCTGTATATCTGATGGGTTATAATATGCACCGTCTACAAAATTGGAGATGTGGCATGATTGTCCTTGAGACAGCCATCCATCAAATAGCAGTCAAATATGATAAAATGTCACAAAACAAGCAGAACATCTTATAAACAACTGAAAATCTTATTGTTACAGTACAAGACTAGACAAAGCTTGGGCTGAGGTATGTCTGTAAGAATCAAGCTTGGGCTGAGGTATGTCTGTAAGAATCAAGCTTGGGCTGAGGTATGTCTGTAAGAATCAACAAGCTTGGGCTGAGGTATGTCTGTAAGAATCAACAAGCTTGGGCTGAGGTATGTCTGTAAGAATCAACAAAATACAATTCATTATCCACAAACAACCATGGTGAAATAAAAAGGAAATTTTATCATCAGTTATCAGCGATTATATGGGAAGAACCAAACAAACCACGTCAGCCAAATCAAACATTATTTATGTGCTACTAAGATACAAGATGGACAACCCAAATCAGTCTTCTTTAAAGAATGTTTTTAACTAACATTTTGCAATCTTTTTTATCACCTCACTAACATAAACTTTAATTTATAATGACTTTTTGCAGGATAAATCTGTTGAACTGATAGAAAAATGGAGGAATGTTTTACAACAGCGAGATGTAGAATTATGTATAACTGGGCATAGTGATGAGTCACCAAGGGGAGGTAACTGAAAATATTTATAATACTTTGACCCTTGCTTTTATGAGACCTGACTAGACAGCATAAATAAAAATTTAAATTCAATTTATTTTAATCAGAATTTGTAGAACTAGTAAAAAGGGTGGAATGATATACATGTTCAACGGAAAATGATTATCATCATGCTGGACTTGACTGGTGTAAAGCACTTTCCATTAAACAGTTCAGGTTGGGTTTTGTTCCATAATCTGCCAACTACTATTGGTTTGTCTCAGCATATGGAATACTTGAACCCCCACTTGCAAAGTGGTTGTTATATTTCAGGTTTTTCTGATACAATTGATACGTAACTTGTAATGGAGGGTGTCCCAGAAGTTCAGAATGGTGTATTTTTGAGTGTCAGGATTTTATTTTCTGGAAAATTGGTTTCAGAAATTGCTGATTTTTAATTCCAGGAATTCAGGATTTAAATATTTCTGTTCAGGGAATAAGGATAATGATTGACTAATTTTTGTTTATGTAATGTCTAGCAGCAAATATTCATGCATACATTGTATTGATGATAAGAGATAATAAAATGAGACTGGCAAAATCAGTAATCATAATGTTAACAATTCATGACAGATAAATACCGGTTCTTGAAATTGGAGTTTTGTGCAGAATTTAACATTGCAAATACATCCATGCAACAATTTGTGTTTACACTGCACTAACAATATAAATGCAACATTTGCATAGTTAATATTTGCCTCAAGCTATTTGTTTTACTAAGAACAGTCAATGAACAAAGTCAATAGCTTTTATGCTTTCATCTTTCAGTGAATCAAGAGAAAGACATACAATTGGGGGTTAAGTCATTCTCACCCTGACAGTTTGTTTCATTTGTAAATGCAGCTATAAAATTTTTTAACATTAAGTTTGGTAGGAAAATTCTGAATAGATTTTTCCCTGATCATTTTCTGCTAGTCTTAACATAACTTTTGAATAAATATTTTAATTATTCTGTTTCCTTATTGAAATGTTGGGACTTCAACTACGCTTCAGTTTTTAATTGTAGAAATATATAGAAAATGATAATCAGATTAAAACTATAGATTCAGTTGACAAGAAAAAATTTTTGGCAACAATATCTTCCAAATCAAATCTATGTGAGATGATAATGACACAGATTTACTTTTTTTTTTAGTTGGTTATGCTAAGAACAGAGCAGTGGAGACAAGTAGTGGACAATATTTATGTTTCCTTGATGTAGTAAGTATGTTTTAATGGGTTATTGGGTCTTTTCATATCTCTGGATTTGTATGAGTTGTCTCCCATTTGTTATGGTATATTTATTTAGTTATAAAAGGGAAATTTGGGTTTTTACTTTTTAAAATTTTATTTCAGCTATGAAATTAATGCAAAAATCAATCTTTTTGTTTATTTCACCAATACCCATCAGACTAATTTTTGTTGTAAAAATGATGGATTTTGCAAAAATAAGCAATATTTAAGGTTTTCTCACATTACAGCATCCCACATATGAGATAACTCTTACAAAAACCTACAAACTATGGATACATCATGGGTTGTAAAAAATCGTAAAATTACATAAATACTGTCTCAAGAAGAATAATACATTGCACATGATTATCACACCGTTGTGTAGCGAATGGAAAACCAGGTGAATGATATTAGTTGTTTAATATTTATAGAATTATGGATGATGTTGAGGTTGAGTCTTTTTCAGTGGACAAGAGAAAGCTGATGATATATTCAGCTGAATCGTTTAAAAAACTGATGCCATGCCTTTTTTTTTTAGCAGCATTACAACCAGAACATTGTCTGTCAAACTGAGAGCATTCATTTGCTGTGTAGGACCTTAATAACTTTGTCACCACAACATTAGAAATGCTAGTGTTTTTTTTTAGTATCACTGGTGCACACTTACTACGGGCAGAAAGTTTAAAGGAAAAATTCTTTGAAAACAAAGATCAAAGAAAAAATATAAAAATTGCCAATTGATAAACAAAGAATATAACAACTACAATAATATGAGATGTTGAGCTTCAGTAACCATAACATTGATCAGTAATGATGCTGAGGAAATCATAGACTATATATGTATATAGAATAGCATATTTTCTCTTCTTCAGGATGATATTATGGACAAGGACAGACTAACAAAGCAGTATCAAGCAGCTCTTGCACTGGAAAATGTGGTGATTTTTAGAAAACAACATTGTATATAAAGTCTTTCAGACCACAGTCAGTGATGTTTTAGATGCAAATTAAGTTTTCAGATGATGCATCTTCGGAGCAGAAAATAGAAATTTGCAACTTTAATCATAATTTGGGTTATGAAGTCCTGAAACGTAACAGTTATATTTATTTTAATGCAAAGAAATAAATGAAGTGCAGCCTCTCTGACATTTACCCCATATCTTTTCATATTTAGATTTTAAAATTTTATTAATTTCATTTATGGCTATGCACAACCTTTCAAGAGGGAACTTCTTATTGTAAATGCTTTCTTATGTCAGATGTAATTAAACATCATGCAGCATTGAACATGTAGATTTAAAATATAAAAAACTTATTTCTCTTATCAAAAGAATAATACCTAATGAAAAAATAAACAATGAATGGGCAATGCCAGATTATACAAGAACAATTTCTTTAATTCTTTTGTAATTATCACACTCCTCGACCGGTGTCATACGATATTCTGACCTCCCCTAAAAAGTTACCCCAGGGTAAATATATCATATGATATTTTGACCCCGGGGGTCATGATATTTCGAGCCCCCTTATGAAATATTGACCCCCCTATTGATATCAGAACATTTCATGTAAAAAGAGGAGGTTAATATTACATAGTTAGGG
>JAULBM010000029.1:1784435-1795726 GCA_032357055.1 Geukensia granosissima | reverse complement strand
CTCGTGCACGGACACAATCGATATTTAATCTGTTTTGTTAACATTTTTATCTTTATTGAAGTTAAGTCTAGTAATATATAATAATTCTTATCAAATAAGTGTGTTATCTGATAAATTATTCAGCATGAAATCAGTGTAACGTTTCTTTTTTTGACTAGTATATATAAGAAACATTTCAAATGTTATGTATTAAAGTTAAGTGTTAATTTAAAATTACAACCTGTTCGTTTCTTCATAATTGTAATTTTGTGTTGTATATTTACCTCATGTTACACAAATATGTGTCTGAGCGTTGTTCAATAAAGTTGTTGCTTTCTGTATAATATTGTTCCGAAAAAATTTGTTTATGCATCAGCCAATCACACACAAGAATCATCAATGGTGGCCATGTCTTTTGCCTGATTAAGACCAAATGAGGAATCTTTATAAATGACCTATATAGATGTTACATATCAAATATTAATATATTTGGCTAATTGACTAATAAAAATATTCTTACTAGACCTGTGAGGAGATGATTGGTTCTATCAATTTCCCTCAAATTCCCATTTCTGGACTTGGATGTGTATATTTCTCAAGGTAAAATTTCCACCAAAATTTACTACCACAGGGACGATTTCTCATTCGTTCTCAATTTTTAATTTCCCCTTCCTTGAAGACGACGTTTTTCGGCTTCTTCTTACTTATTCTCGTGTTTGAAGGAAGTTTCAGATTTTAATGAACGCATTCTCTGGATAACTGACAAATAATTATTAAATCAAAGATTTCTTTACGACAAATTGGTTAAAGCATATACTAAATTATTTCATAAATATAAAGATTTGATATCAAAATTTGGATGTACTTGCATTTATCTCATTTAACACGGAATATCACATCCTACTTTTTTCAGAAAGGTAGTACATCAAGCTCGGAAAGGATAGCACAATTAATGAAAAGTGGCCAATATCCATTGTTTTCTATTTTTAGTATTGAATAACGTCTATAAAAGGGAAATCCAACAGGATTTTTAGTTTAAAATTTTTGAAAATGGTCATATGGCACATTGAAATTGCTCTTAATATCAAATTACTAAGGGTTTACTTGATTTGATACAACATTTGATACTATTTTGTCGATTTTATATTGATAACACAAAAACCTCACAATAAAACGATGCGCAATTAAATGTCTTTCAAGTACAAATCTTTGGTTAAAATATCTTCGTCATGATTTCGAATAAAATACCTCTAAAATTATTATTTCGACAGAAAATGTTACATTTCTGCTTAAATAGTCAAATATTTTTTGTTTTGTCAGGACGGTTATTAAAAAGCATTTGCACAAAAAATTATTATTATGCCACAAACCTAAGATGCGAGCCAAATATTGGGCTTAACATACCTACTCCATTACACTAAAATTTCATGTACTGTAAATTCATGTTAATAAACATACCATTTTGTGCTTCCTGTCTATATTTTTATATTGACATTTACACAAGCCTTATGTTTTATTTTACTCCTAATGACATAATCTAATTTGATGCGTTTTCATTGACACCGTTGGAAAGTAAAACTTCGTTTCCTGATCGATTGCTTTGGGTTTTGAAACTAGCAAACAGCAGCTGCAAGTACTATACCTTTGTTGTACATGTATCACGTATTAGACTTCATTGTATTTGTTGTTTGTTTGCAGTATCAATCTCAAATGTTAAATCAATTTTAACTGATTTTCTTATGTTTTTTTCAGCGCTGTTTTGTCACTCCATTGTTCCAAGATAGGGGGATTTGAGGACCCACAAACTGGTTTTATCCCGCCACATACCTACTCTGCCTGTCCTAATCTAAGAACCTGGGGCCTTATTTTCAAAATTTTTCTAAGATTATCATAAGATATATCTCAGACGATGATTTAGGAGAATCTTAGGACTATCTTAGGGCATGTCTGAGATGCAGTACCAACGGTCTCCTAGGATTTTCCTAGCTAGGATATCCTAACTGAATCCTAAAAATGCCCTAATTTAAATAGCAAAAATGTCATCTTCAATGTTGTGATGCAAGCTTGATGCAATTAGGTATAAATTGATAAAAATAATTTAAAAATAATATATATTTTTTGAGAAAGGGAAAAAACTGACATATTTTTGTTATTCATGCAAAGATCAAAGTAATTAAAAGTGAGAAATAATACCCGATAGGTGTTCAAAGGAAAAAATCGTCCAATCGTAGCTTATTTATAGTAGATATAAACTGTGAATAATGTGTCTAGATTAAAAAAACAACAATATTAAAAAACGTAGTCCAAATTTTACAGGTATTACACGAGCTTCAAATACTACTAGATGAAGCAGAAAAAACAATCTAATTTTCAAGCTATCTTATTTTGCAACATGCGGTTCCAAAGTTTAGGAATAAATAGGTAAGAAAGTAAATTTAGGAATACTGACCACAAAAGAAGCTTTGATGCACTACATAAGAAATTGAGTATATACACAAGTTATGTAAAAAAAACAAGCTTAAGTAAGAGACAGACGGTGGACTTCTCCTGAAAATTACTTTGTTGATTCTTTTTGGGATAAAGTTGTTGACGAAGACTGCTTCTTGCACTATAACATATTATCAGCAGACCTTTACGTACGAATGATCATTTTATTTTAGGGTCAGGAGGGGGAGGCTTGTCCGTTTAACCGGGTCAGAAAATGTCAGAATATTTATTCTGACCCAGTACAGATCATGTATTTTGTGACACTGTTTAATGATTTTGTCGTTTTTTAGAGGTGGGTCATATTCGTTTACAAAATTTTCGGATCCTAAAGTTAGGTAGGATATTCCTAAAACTATCTTAAGACACCTAAATTGGAATCCTAACTTTGATTCTCAGATAAATCCTAAGTTCGGACACGTTCGAAATTTGCTCCTGTGACTAAGAAATGTCCTAGGATGGTCTTAGGATTCATCTTAGTCCTAAGATACCTTCGAAAATAAGGCCCCTCTTGTATAGTGGTTGTCGTTTTTAAATAATCATTTGCAGTAAATCAGTCATCATTTTTCAATAGATTTAGGCGATTATCGTGTTTCATATTTTGAATTTTTGGGGCCTTTTACAACTACTTCTAGGGTATAAACTCCGGTTCATTATTTAAGGTCGTACACGTAAATGGAAGTTTAAATTCGATTGTATTTTGGTTGATGAATGTTTCGCGGACAAACATGCCACATCCCCTATTTTTATAATTGGTTACAGTGGAGAAGATTGTTTGTATATCAGCCAATCCGAAACAAGAATAATTAATGGCGACCATTATGTCCGATTTGAACACAGTGAGGAACTTTAAAGAAGTCCTTTCACAGATGCTTCACACCAAATAATTGGCCATGGTGGCCATTTTTTTATCCGATCCGGACGAAATAAGCAAAACATTTTAGAGGACCCTCTATAGATTCTATATTAGCTCACCTGGCCAGAGGCCATATATAAAATATTAATCCATTAGGCCGAGTGGTTTCAGAGGAGAAGATTTTTTAATGTGTCAGCGTGTCAGAAACAAGAATCGCCCATGCTTTTTTTACCGATTGGGACGAAACGATGAAACATTGTAAAGGACCTCACATAGATACTTCCTGACAAATATGTTTCCATTTGGCCTAGCGATTTCAGAGGAGATGATGAAAATGTAAGTTTACGGACGACGGACGCTACGTGAGGACAAAAGCTCATATGGCCTCTGGCCAGGTGAGCTAATAAAGAGAATTTATGCACAGATTCTGAATGTTATTTATTTTTTAAAACGGTACAATTAAAACGTTTTACAAAACTATCTAGTTAAATCAAATACAAGTAAAATTGAAATACTTTTCAGTTTTATTCATTACTAGAAAGGTCGAGGGTCGTAAAGGCCCATTTTTGGCCAAAGAATTTGGCTAAAAAATGAAAATTGGCTAGTATCTATTATTTTATATTTTTGTATTGAATAATGTCTATAAAAAGAAAATCTAACAGAATTTTTAGTTAAATTAGTACAGTGGTCACATGACACATAGAAAATGCTTTAAATGTGAAAATACTACGAAATTAGTTAATTTGATGCAATATTTGATACTATTTTGTCGATTTTAATATAGATCGCACAAAAACATCACAACCAAACTTTGCACAATTAATGATCTATTAAGTACAAATGTTTGGTTAAAATATCTTTGTGATGTTTTTGTGCGATCATATCTATTTTGAACAAAACACCACCAAAAATTGAGTATTTTTACTGAATGTGTTAAATTCTTGTCAAATTAGTCAAATATACCCTTTAATTTTGTTGAAAAGACGAAAAGTATACAAGAAAAAGAAATGAATTATTAAAAGACGATTATTAAACAGCATATTCACAACAACTATTGTGTCACAAAAGCTAAAATTTGGGCCAAATAAGAGGCTTAACGTACCTACTCCTTTACTTTGGTACACGTAGTGAGAATGACATAAAGGAAGTACTAAAATCTTGTGGCTTTGATCTCCAGGATAAATATACCTTGCAAATAAAGTGTAATTAGCCTGCAAAAGAACAAATCATGTTATGAAATAAATTGTATAACAGGTGAAGATACAGAAAATCGTAATAAAGAAGAAGAAAATATAGATGAATTGGTTAACTCTAAAGAAAATGCTGAAAATCATGAAAATACAGAAGAACCCATGCAATGAGGAAAGGTGACAAAAACTTGACCCTGAATGAGGTAAGTGATGATGTAAAATGGGAGATAACTCCTGTCAAATAGAAGGTGAGTGCTGCCGTGGGGGGTCTTGTCTGATACAATATAATTAGCATATCAAAAGTTTATACCCAGAAGTGATCAATTTTGTTACAAATGTAGGCAGTATTTTGGCAAACTACATGTATTGACAGATGAAAAAATGTTTTATGATATCCCATGGAATATATATTGATAGAACTTTGAAACAAATGCAAATTAAATGCATCAGATTAAAAAAAGACTTGTACTAATATGAAACTTTAAATACATGTAAGCACTGCTCAAGTTATGTATAAGTTAAAAATTCAACAGAATATTTGCCCATAGTAATTAGTAGATATGAAAGGACATCTTATAACATTTTTTACACTTTGAATATTAAAATATTTTGGAATTTCCATGAAAGCTGACTGATATCATGGATATAAGGTTAGTTAAATAAGTGCACCTTAAAATTGATCCTGGCTAAAGATAAAGAAATAAAAGGTATGTCCTCAGTAACGGTACAATTTATTGAGGTAAGTAAGGCTCGTCATGTTTTAAACCTTTGTCTGGGGCTCCAACTCCCTGTGGGTCATAGAACAGTATGTAAACAAAGGTAAGACTGAAATCAAAACTGTTGATGGTGCACGTCAAGACTCACTATGGAGGTGAGTGGCAACTTTTGTTGTTACTATGGCAACATAAAATATATATTTAAGCGTTTATTTGATTTCAGTAGAGTGTGTACCATTTTGAACAGTGTATATTGTGTGAATTATTTGAGGTTAAAATTTCCAGGTAAGATTTATTTTCTGTGTCAAGAGTGTATTTGGCGATTTTTAAATGTATGCAATGTATTTTTTGAGAGAAAAAAATTTATTCTTACTTAACAGAAGAGGCTTGCCTCATTAATATCTTCATTAAAAGAACCTGTTTGCAAAAATAGGGCCTGTTTAGAATACAAAAGTTAATCTAGATGTGGATTAAGTCACATTGTATTGACACAAGGTTTGATTTAATCTAGAGTAACTTATTCCACATTAAGTTAATCTGGATAAAACTGTAGTGTGAACACAAAATGTGAATTAAATCTGACGTCATAATTAGTAATTAATCTGGATGGTCATTTGAAATCTGGTCTCTACTTGTATTTTTGTGTAAAGTATTAATTTTCTATTTTGAAGAAAGTTTTGATATATACTCAAAGACTAGGACTGTATTGCTTCAAAATTTGATCAATTTTCAAAGAATTCCAAGTCATTGCAAGTGAACAATCTAATTTAAATTAGATCTTGGTAACCTTTCTCATTGGGTTTAAGACTATAGTGAACAATTTAAGAAATATTTTTTTGAATCAGATTTTCCAAGTGAATTAATATGTAGACTAACAAAATAATTGCTGTATTACAGCAGTTTTTTTTATTTAGTCTAAACCTCTGAAGATTAGACAAATGTTTGAAATTTTCTCATTATGATACAAGAAAACATAAAATTTTGAATTTTTAGTAGAGAAAGAGTAAGTTCATAATTCTTAACAAAGAACATTTACAGGAATTTGGATGCACTTACAAAAAACACGTAATTTTAAAAATGTATAGAGTAAACTTTGTGATATCATTGACTTTTAGTTAGGACTATTCAAAGTTTAACCATTATAATATCAGAAACATTGAAAGTCATTATTGTAATGCAAGCCTCTTCTGTTAAATGAAGTTTTGCAAAAGATTTCATTATAAAGACCGTTTGAATATTGTATGCCTGTTGTTGTAAACTTCTGACTAAAACTCTTTTGAGTATGCTCTGATCTTTCAAACATATAGCTACTATAGAAATAAGATTGCAGTTATACAACAGTTTTTTCTTCGTTATGACAAGTTGTGATAGCAAATGTGCAAGGGAAAATTACTTGGTGTCTGTAAATATTTAAAATCTTGTTCTTGGGGAATATACCGGTAAAAGTGAAAAAGGTTTTGGTAAAACAATAAATAGATAAATCTACTGTTTACTGTTGGTTTTTAATAAAACAGAATAAATTCATAAAATCTTGTTTACTGACAGTTGTTAAATATTTTCTGCTTTTAAAAGAAAATTTTAAGTTCTACCAAATTAATTGAAAAACTGGTTGACTTTCCATTAACTGTCATCACACACTTAAAATGAATGTGGATAAGCACCAAAATGCAGTTCTTCAGATTGTAAGGAGGAACAAAGAACGTACTATTGTGTGAACTGTTTGATTCAAGTATCATTTTCTTTATGGCACTGAATGATTGAACCGAAAAGCTTTCTAGAAAGCAGAACACGGGACAGGAGAATGCCAACAACCTATTCCTATTGGATGATAAAGGGAACATTGTAATAGAGGTATACTACATGATCCCACCTTATTACAATAAAAAAACTATTGCAGTATGTCATACTTCAGGAATTACCTCACTTTATTTCCATGCAAGTTTAAAATTATATTTGGTTTTGTTGATATCACTTGTTAATAGCATTATGAAACTTATTTATGTAAGAGTTTTTACTATCCCTGCACTTTTAGAAAGTTTGCAGATATTGTAATACACCTGTCTTTCAATTTATCAATATCATCATATGCCTGTCTGTCAGTCCATCCATCTATTTGTCTGTTCCTGCATGTAGGAAAAACAGAATTAATACAGAAACTTGTAAAAAAATTAGTTCTGTGTGTGGAAAGCCATCGTTTACAATGGATTGATGTTTTCAGTTTAGGAGAATCCAGAGCAAAATCAAAATGAGAAAAAAATATAAATCTGCTTATGATACAACAATTTTTACTATACTTTTGTGTCAGACTTTTTATCACAAAGCATTTTTTAACCCCAAGCTTTAATGCCAACATGTCAACCTTATTCCCCCGCCCAAAAAAACACTAACACTTTTCAGACTTATTTGATAAGATGCAGGGTAGATAAATTTGAACTGAAAGCTGTTTAACCAACATCTTTATCTTCTAATGGATACTATAGATGAGATATTATCTTCTAATGAGATATTATCTTCTAATGGATACTATAGATGAGATGTAAGCCTGAAATTCAAGCTGTTACTAACGATAAGCTGACAAGTTCACACTATAAGTTTGTCACAAGACAATTTCTTATGAAATATTTTTGTCATGAACCACAAATTTCATTAACACATTTTCCCTATAGTGAGGTAATTCCTGAGAATTTTTTGGAATTTTTTTGAGAAAATATACACTAGGAAAAATTTTTTTCTACCAGAAAGTATAA
Source organism: Geukensia granosissima (assembly GCA_032357055.1). Taxonomy (NCBI): domain Eukaryota; kingdom Metazoa; phylum Mollusca; class Bivalvia; order Mytilida; family Mytilidae; genus Geukensia; species Geukensia granosissima. The sequence goes on along the minus strand of JAULBM010000029.1, from coordinate 1,787,754 downwards.
GACATTGCTGTTTATAATTCTTGGAACCAGCATTTTCATGTGGATCTGATTAAAGTTATTGTAAATGTCATCAAGTCTTGTTTAAATAAAAACAAATAAAATAGCATTTTGCATTGTCTTATACTTGCTAAGTAATATTGAGATTTTGTTTTTGGAAAGTCCACAAGATTTCACCAGTTGATTTTTTTCACTATTGGATAGGTTTTACTTGCTCAGCCATAAACAATACCCTAGGAATTATTAACAGCATCAAGCACTTCCACAAGGTATATAGGTGTCTGTCCCCTCCATTAAATGGAAATGAATAACATTTAGTAAGTTAGTTTAAGTTCTGTTTATGGAGTTCTTAAGTTTTTCTTGCTTGTTTGTCGTCTTGTTACATTAAAAAGATAGGGAAAAAATGTTTCTTAAAGCAAAGAATAGTCTGTAGGAATTTTTTTTTTTAAATCCAAGTTAAAAAAAATAATTTATTGTACTGGTGTTTAGATAAGTAAAAATTCTGCATTTTTAATTGAATTGCAGGAAAAAAATACTTCATAATTTAAACAGCTTCTACCATCTGTATGATATTTAAAGGATTGTTTTAATTTTGTTTTAATAACAAAAGGTGCCCAAAAACTTTCAGATAATGAAACTTAAAATCAATTGTGTTTGCTCCACAAGTTAAAATCTATCTTCAGTTTTAGGTTTTGTTTAACCATGAGTGGGTTTGAATTAGACCTAAATCAAGTCACAAGAAATTTTGATCTAAGTTCTCAGCATCACATAAACGGTAACACAAGTAAAATTCTGAAATGGTTTAACAAATCATTTGTGGATTTTGTAACACTTTGAAAATGTATGCTTGAATTCAAATGTTGAAATTGTAGTGTAACTGTGTTTCAAAAGTAGTCTGCCAGTTTTAGACATTGAGATGGCAAATTTAACCCTGTATTGAATGAGATTGTTCCTGACTTTGTACCTTACAAAATAGGGTGTGTTTGACATTACATGTGATAACTGCCCAAGGTCAGTGATTCTCTGGGTACTCCCGCCTCCCCTACCAATTAAAACTGACACAATGACTGAGATATTGCTGAAAGTGGTGTTATACCCCAATCAAACTAACAAGCAAAATTAACTATTAATTCTTATCAAACACTCTTCCCAATGTGATTTCTTGTGGACTGGGATGTTTTTATTTTCTTTCATATAGATGACAAGTATGATTTTCTAGTTTCCAGATTAAAGAAATAAAATAAATATTTATTGTTTATGAACATGTTGTACTATTTGTTTCGTTTCAGTGACAGAACAATAGCTGGAGTACAGGACTCAAGCCACTTTGTAGAAACTCTAACCATTTCCACTGAGGAATCCAGTCATAAATTTCATTGTTAAATTTTTATATAAACATTGTTGTTGATTTGTTTTTACTTCAATTCACTTGTATATAATAAAGAAAAATGTACATCAAAGTTCCTTTCTAAAAGCTTTTTTATGTTTTATATGCCTATAGTGATCTTTATCCAAAAGATTTCTCTACATCTACTGATTTTGTTAACTGACATGACCATATTTATTTTAGAACAGTTTTATATTTTAGCCCATCTGGCGAAAATGGCAGTGTGAGCTTTTCTCATCACTCTCTGTTGATCATCAACATTTTACATTTTTAATGTCGTCTTAAGAACCGCTGAGTGGATTGAAATCAAACACCACATAAATGTTGCGTACAAGGTGCTGATCAAGTGTTTTTACCTTGGTGTTAATACATGATCCAATATGGGTGTCAGCTGAGGGGCTTAGTTCAACATACAAAGAACTTCTTCTAGAGAACTGCTTACTAAACCATTGTAACATGTAGTGCTGACCAATAATAGAGTAAAGATGTCAGTGGTAGTCTTAGTTTAACATTTGACCCTATTGGAAATTCAGATGAAAAACTGCAAGAGAACTGCAGAATGGATTGAAACCAATTTTGTAGTGAATATTTCTTACAAGTTGCTGACCAAGTGTAACTTTGCTGCTGATCTGTCCAGTGGAGAACAAAGTTTAACATGGTACCTTGTAAGAAATTCATACACTTATTTTCTTATAGATTATCACTTGACAGATTGAAACCAATTATTTTACAAGTTGCTGAAGAAGTGTTGTTATTTTTATACTGACCTGCCATTCAATATGGCTGCTAGCTATGAACTTAGTTAAACATCGGTATTTATGGGAAAAGTTAAACATAGGTATTAATGAGAAATTGCATTAAAAAATCTATCTGTAGAACAGCTAAATGAATTGAGTGAAGGTTCCTCACAAGATGCTACCAAGTGTTGTTACTTTTGTGCTAATCCATTATCAATTACACCCAATTTGGCCAAACTGTTTAATAAAGGACAGTATGGGAAATCCAACTGAGAAAATCAGGCTCTTGGGAGCCCGGTTTTATCTCATTTTCTGGTATTAATTTCTTTATTATATGTTTGTCTCAGCTTGTAGTAAGCCTTTTATCCCTTGTCAACCTCTGGTGTCTTTCTTGAAAAGAATATACTCCTTTCTTGCTTGTATTAAACTTGAATATCAATAGTAAAAGCTGTATTGACAAAGTAACATGGAGGCAGGGTAAGCAACTCATCTAACACTAGTTTTACCTGTCTTGTTACTGGCGTTTTGTCACAATGATGTTAGTCACAACATATAGGAAAGGATTTGTACTCACGACAGTGGGAAGAAATGCATTGCAATTATGAAATGGATATTTAAAACAGGTTAAACAAATTATGGCATCAAAAAATTTTGGACTGACAACTTTCATCTTTGGATGCGAAATCATTGGTTGAGTAGCATTCTTGTCAGAAGCAACCCTCTGTCAATGAAATCCTGATAGAAAGTAGCATATCAAATGATAAATTGACATTATGTATGAAGGTGTGGCAGGAATGTTGCTACACATGAACAGAAATTTCAATGGGAAAAGCCAAGTCAGCTTTGTTCTTAACCTACCCCTATTACTGTCGATTTCTAGGTGTAATTCAAGGTATGCCGTGACTCTGACATTTCTGTTTCTGTATTGAATCCTTGATTTCAAGTTCAATGTGATAGATGTGGTCAAATAGTCGTCAAATTTATAATTGTTCAGAAAAAGAAAGCCAATGTTTTTCCTTTTCTCTGCAGACGGCTTGATACGCATAAGAAAGAAATAAATGGGAGTGAAGGGGTGCACAGTAAGTCGACAGTATGTTGAAACACCCGTAAGTTAAACATTACAAACAGAGGTGCTTCGCAAGCACATAATACGACCGCAGCACGTTGAAATGTGAAAGGTGGACAAAAGATCTTTTGG
>JAULBM010000029.1:1768104-1778994 GCA_032357055.1 Geukensia granosissima | reverse complement strand
GAAACACCATTCAATCAAATATGAGAATTTCTGTTTAATAAGATAATGTGGAAGTGTAGTATAAAGAGTAGAGAAATGTTAACATTTGACCGTAATTTGATGAATGGCTGTCTCATGGACAATCATGCCACATCTCCTTCTCTTATATTTCATTACTATTCCATGCTAAAAGTGTTTTTTCTTTGTGTTCTCATTTCATTTAGCCTCGTTATTTGACCAATTATATAACTAACACATACATTGTTTATGTATTTTGTGTCCCTCACTTATTAAACTGTTTCAGTATTGTCTACCTACCCTTTTCTTTGACTTTGTTGAGGTTGCTCCTCATTGTATTTACATCTTTATTTGTTAGACAATCATCCTGTGCTCTGACAGACACATTCCTGGTTAAAGATCCCTCCTCTTTCTGACTTTTTTCTTTGTGACGTCTAGCACTGTGACTACGGTTAAGTCGTGGTTTATCACATTCTGGCACCTTCACTTCTGGTGTACTTGCTCTTTTTTGATTGGCTATACTGACTTGACAGGAAATAGATCGCATAGGTGGTAAAGTCTGAGTCATAGCAACTGTTGTCATGGGAACATGTGACATTAGACCAAACTTAGTAACAGGAGAATGAGAGGTCATGTGATGAGATACTGGCAGGTACATTGGGTTGTGTTGCTGTGGGATACTTGGCGATGGCAGGTCTAATGGAAGATGAAGAGTGTCTGGAGTAACAACGAAGTAACCACTGCCTGAAAAACAAATGCAAAATGGATAAAGGAGTTGAACAAGAACATGATATTGGGATATTAACCTGTACTTTCCATGACCAAACATTCACAAACAAGCAAGGCTAGAAGTAAAAATTATTGGTAGTGATCTTTAGTTTTATATGGTGTGGAAAATGTGATAATAGGAAATCTTACCCTTTTAGGTGACAAATAAAGAAACTGAATGACCCAGGATTGATTGTATTTTGACTGTTGAAATTTTAAACAATTTTTAAATCATATTTTATTGTAACATAACAGGAACCTTTAATGTTTTTAATGTTTCCTGAAATGGCCTATATAAATTAAAGAAGAATTGAAAAGGTCTGTATCTTATAACTCGATATTAGAATTATACTGGTACTAGTTAATAAGGTGTGTATTTAATACCTATTTACAAATACATTTCTTTTTTCTTTATTCTAGTTTTACAAAACTATTAATTGAATATGTTTTACAAATGAAATCCTTTTCTTGCCAAGATGTATCACTACATATAATACAAGAAAAGGAAGAGTTAATAAAAGACAGGATTGGTGATTATCACATTACCCTGGGTGATGAACACTTCTTTACAATGATGACTTCAATGGAGAGATGAAGTGAAAAGATTTAATCGGAATTTTTATGTCAGACCAACTTACATCATACATGATAACACTTTTCAGTGTTAGTATTCAGAAAAAAAAAACATTTTCAGGTGGTTATTTATCAAATTGAGGCACAAATAAATCTGAATTTTGTCTTTTCAAAATGATTTCAGAATAATTATAGTCATATAACATATTTATATATTTTTTTTTTATATCATGAAAGTATTTTGTTAATCAAAACAATATTTTTATGCCTTCCATTGTTTATGGCCAGAAGAAAGACAACATCTAATAATTTTATGTCCTTGACTGGGGACATCAATATTAAACCAGTACATTTTTTCTAAATTTATCTTTATTTTTCCCTGAGAACAAATACATTGTCATAAAATAAGATATGTATCAAAAGACTTTGTATCAATTCATACATTAAACCCCATGAAAATGTAATAAAAATATTGGGACTATTAGTCCTTAGAATTCATATTCTGAAGTCCTAGTTCTCTATTCCTATCAAATATTTTTATGAGAAGCTTCAAAAATAAAAAGGCAATAAATCCAGTTTGTAATTAAAAGTTCTAGCAATTTACTGCACCATTTTCATGCTTTATTGACCATGAACAAGTACCTAAATACAAAATTGACTGAACATGAAAAACTTCATTGGAAAATTTATGACTTGTTTCAATAAAAATTCTCAAGGACATGTGACTGAGTAAATAATAGTAAAATCACAATAAATAAAATTAGAGACTTAACTGTATGTGTCCCTGATAAAACTGAATAAAAATAAATAAAATTTCTATAAAAACTTTAATTCTAAGATTAATTGTAAAATTCATAAATTCATCTCCCTGTAGTGCAGCTATAGCTTCAATGGGAATTTTTATATATCAGTATCAAAGTCTACAATCATATTTCTCTAATAAACATGTATTTTATGAATTTCAAATTTCCTAATTTATCTCCTTACATAAATAATTTTATTGTTCTTCCAAAGGGAAGATATGGGGCATTCCTAGATAAATGTCAAGGGGACTCCATCTCCTAACATTCATGTTGTGCATTTATAAACTTAAAATTTAAAATTACTCTGTTAAGCCATGTAACGATACCAGCTCCATAGGGAGACAAATTTCTTACAGGACAAACTTAATAGGTTTTATGTCCCAGGTGCCGGATATAGGGAACTGGCGACCATTTCACAAAGGTTGTAAGTATAATGAGTGATCGTAACTTATATACCTTACAGCGCTTAGGAGTAGTTGTAAGTCTTACGATTTTTTGTGAATCGTTCACCAGATCTTTATGAAGTACTTGTAAAATGCTAAATCTATATCAATTCATAAGACCAGTGACAATTTTTTATGACTATTTGAAAACAGGTTCAAAGCAAAAAGTGATGGGGATAACATATGAATGGGTCTTGATACACATGTAAGATGGGTTTCTAAAATATACATATAAATGTTATTACAATACCAGAAATAATAAGTATTTTTAGATGTCTTGCACCTCTTTGTATGTTTGAAGATCATTTTTTAAGATTGTATCTCTTTTTGGAATTTCAATCCTAGCTGAAATACTACAAAATATACAGCAAGAACCTTGAATTTTAAAAGGATGAGGCTAGTGAGATAAAATTGATATAGTACAAGAATGTTTATACAACTTTTCAATCTACAACAGTTTTTACAACAAGCTCATCAGATTTTACAAGTTTTAAAAACTTGTAATTGGGGAATTCTTCCGTCACTAAAACATTTTCTAAATTATCAAGAAGCTTATACCATTGTTTACTTTGTTATCGATCTATATATTTTTCTCATTCATCATGTAATTACATTAAAATCATGTTCATTCTGTACGATATCCACAATGTAAATTTTATTTTACCAAATATGACCTTTTATTGAATTTAAGAACTTCCATCAATTATGTGTGAAAATATTGTGGTAACTGATTATTTAAATAACTAGAATTCTATTTGTCACTGCCAAAGTAAGGGTATTTAACCTGTCTAATTAAGTTGGATTTACTGTTTCAAAGCCTGAACCTGTATTCTTTATTGAATAAAAACATATGGCCTCTGATCCATAATGTAATCCCCTAAACTGACATTGGAAGTTATAAAAGAACTTTCTCAAAATTTTCACCTGCATAGAGAATTAAGGTGTACTCATATAACATTCAGTGCTTTTGTTGTCAAATTTATCAATATTTCTAAAATTATTCTATCCTTGAAATAGAAATTCTAGATGAGAACTAATTATGGAATTCTATATGTCAATTAAACTATATATTACTTATCAACTACTCAATCTAAATTCGAAGTTTTTTTCAATTACATATACTTTATGATAAAACAAGTTAAAGTTTCATAAGGAAATATATCATTTAACATTTACAAGAAAAATCTTAATACCTGGAAATCCTGAAAAATTATGTTTGTAAAGGTTCATACTCCCACTTTTCATAACCCATGATGCACCTGTAATTTGTTTGATTTTTGTAAGAATTATCTCCCATGTAGAAAGGTATCTAAATACAGTCCTTAAAAATTGCAATTTTCGCAAATCTACATTTTACTACTAATTTAATAGTTTGGTGGGCATTAATACAATTAACTAAAAGCTGGTCTTTTGCCATAAATTGTTAAGTGAAATAAAATTAAAAATATGGAGAAAATTCTGATAAACAACCAAAATATGTTTGCAATGGTAGAATAAACACCTAAATTTCACCATTACTTTACTGATATACCTTCCCATATGGGAAACAATTCTTATAAATCCAGAGATAAGAAAAACCAAATAGAAAAAATACTGGAAAAATCTCAAAATCAAAAATTTGTGAAACTTTCAGCCATGCATTTATTGGATGCTAAAGAACCATACCAGTATGAAATATTTTTCTTTCTTGGATCAAGTTATGAAGAGTTTCATACACCAGCTGGTTACTAGGTAACTGTGTTCCTTGGTAACATTTCTTTAGCTGTGCCTGTATAATATCGACTGTTGCTAGGATCTGCTTGTTGTTAAGATCAAGGATAATCAAACAGAGAATTTCTGGAAGTGGGATAAAATGGTTCTGTGGTACTTCTTGCATGGTTATACTACCAATATCTCCTGAAATACAAAACAAGCACCATGGTTATACTACCAATATCTCCTGAAATACAAAACAAGCACCGATCTTAATCATATTGAATTATTTAACAGTCATCCAATTGTTCATAAACTTTCTTGGCATACCAGATCTAAAATTTACAGCAATCAGTTTAAAATAATCTTAATAAATCTGTGGTGCGCCCATTTGCAAAGTACCTGCATCACCATGTAAGTGCAACTGTTGATATTCAAACTAGAATTGGTTCCTTTAAGTAATAAGGCATTAACCTGTTACCATACAGATAAACAAGTTAGATGGTACAAAGTTTACTGTACGATTTCTTCCTTAACAGTCCTAGTGCCAATATCCACTCAAAATGTATTGTCCTAAGTAGTCCCTACCGTTGGATTCGGCTTCCTATTTCAAACTGTTTGGATTTGAATTTTTCTTTTACTATGTTTGGATCTTTGACTTCCTATGTTTTATCTCTACTACTACTGATGAGAGGTTACTCTTTGAAATATTCATGGAGCAGAAAATTTGACCTATTTATTAGACATCGGTAATTTTGTACTTTGTGAAAATGCACTTAAGGGTATTTTCTTCTAATGTTTCTGCCAGGTAAGATTTTCAAACTCCTCAATTCAAAACAACGCTTACTCCAAAGTTTTGATTTCATTATTTCATAAAATCAAACCTTAGAGTCAAAATAGCAAATATTTCAAATACAAGACAGAAATATCAAAATAGAACCACTTTATTGCACAAGAAGCCGCACTTCTGTGGAACATTTCACAAAGCACTTGTAAGGCTTACACTTTGAGAAATATATATGACTTACGTACACATAAGTCTTTCCAGTGCTTTGTGAAACGGTTGCCAGGCTTTTAGTTTAAAAGATGTAAAACTTAATAAAGCTGCATTTTACTGCAAACAGGTTGAGATGGACAAGTACAGATTTTGAAAACCTTGGCATTAGGACAAGAAAATAAATTGTTGAAGAGTGTCCACACCTATATTTAAACAAGTACCAACATGTAGAAGATGCATTAACGAGAAAGCTTCAAAGATCCGACTTAGGATAGCACTTTGTATTAATGGGGGAAAACACCAACAAAAAGATATAGAGATATATGTGAATGTCAGTCTAAATGGACATGGATTAGTGTTTGAGACATATCTTGATGACTGTACAAATATATATATTGAGGAGAACATCTATAACATTTGACAAGTATAAGTATGTAGGTATTAGTACCAAACTAATAAATCTGACAGTCAATCTGGCTATGATTTAACATGTATTGATCATTGTTATGACCATGTCTTATTCAATAAGAGAAAATCTAATTCCTAATCCATGTTTACCTGAATAAAATCTCACTAAAGTCTTTGGCTTCACATGTTAAGGCAGAGATTAGAAAATTCATATAAATTTTTAGAAGGTTATCAAACTTTTTCCCAAAATACATTATTTGTTTTGAAGAAATTTTTGGACTGTTTCCATGTTTTGTCTGTTTTGTATATAAAACTCATCATTACATGTGAGGAATTCTATTATCACTTTCAGTACAAAGTAATAACTCTAATGAGAACAAACTTCACACCCTTTTCTTCCAATAAGTCAATGTATTCCACTTCATTACATTTTTTATCACTTCTAATATGAAGTGATAAAATTGGAAAAATTTCAAATATTTTCTATTTATTCATACTGGAAATAAAATTCTATGGAATTGTAGATAAAACAGAAATAATTGAATTTTGTTTTTGTTGTTATCAACACCATCATGCATGTTGATATTATGTTACATTAAAGGATAATTTCCCAAGTGTATAAAAAATCTACAATTAATATGATTGATATGTTGGCTTTTCCAAAATAATATTTGAAAATAGGAAAATTACCAATTTTGCCCTCCTAACCAGAGAAGCAAGTTTTTCCTGTGACTCTAAACAGTTTTCCAGTTTGGTTACTTATTTTCAAAATGAATACTTTTCAATGAATTTATTACATATTCAGAAATATAAGCCAAAAATGAAATTAAATGGAGACGTGGTTGTTTATTGTCTGCCTTACTATATCTGTTTATTTAACTGTAGTAATTAAGAACTTTTTGTAATTAACAAAAATGATTGTAAAAACACTATTAAAAGTGATTCAGAGGTGTCAACAACATTTGATACCTTCCAATGACATTTATGTGAAATTTCTCAAATTAGACAATACCACATTAAATGATGAGGTTTATTTAGTAATTAGACAGACACTATAGGTGATAATACTTTGAAATGGCAGGTGCCCAAATTGACAGGTGAAAGCTGTCTATACCATTTAACAGTTAATTGTTGTAAGTACATTATGGAATTCTGTCCACTTTATTTCATACTGTGTGATTTACTTTGTATTCTGCACTTTGCTTTATAATCTACCCAGTATGGTGGATATATGAAAATCTCCATCAGAGACCAAAGACTTTTGTGACTGAAATGAAAATGGGAATGCAGATGACAGAAAATCAAGCACAATAAAAAAAAACAAACCCTTATAAAGTTTCTTCATATTCATGCCTATAAATCTATATCACTTGTTGTACATGTATATGAATAACAAATTTCATGCATGATATTAATTCTATTTATATCCAGGTGTGGAATAAATTAAATACATATTACATGCAATTAGACCAATTTTACCTGACCATAAATATATTGAAACAAGTTATACATAAATTAAACCTGATGTTCCAGTTGCATGTATGATATACAAAGGTGTAATTTTTACCTGGCCTCTGGGTAGAACCTATAAAATATCTGATGATTGAACAGATATGTTATCTTATTGTGTAAACAAATAATCTAATTCAGACAATTATAAGGAAATGAATACATCCTGACCTTCTGGCTATTATTTAAATAAGGTGTTAATTCTTTAATCTAATTTATGTTCTAATGAACATCTTTTGTATGATTTGTTTTTTTATTTTTATGTCCTTTACAATTTTTAACATCAAAGTGTTTTTGACATCTGGGGATAAAATTTTTTGTTATCTCTTTTATTGCATTCAATTTCTTTAAATTTTTCATATATGAATATTTGTAGATTTAACAACAAAAATGATATGAGGGAGTTTAAGTATGTTTCACTGAACTGAGTCTTTCACTTTTTTTTAAATTTAGAAACATCTTTGAAGCAAATCTTTATAAATATTATAAAATGCAACAGAGTAAAAAGTAAGGGTAACTTTTGTATATTTCGAAATTTTTATATATAGTCCTTTTTTTTCACCAGTCATGTAGAAATTTGGGAAATTTTGTCGTTTTCGATTATAACAATTTTTGCCTGCAGAATTTGTGAATTTTGTGAATTTTAAATGTAAAATATTTTGAGAGTTTTTATATCTATTGAGAAATATTTCTGCGTAATGTTAGAAAAAAAGCTTGGCGGTACCAGACATGCAAGAATTTAGATGTCATCGCAACTTAAATTTTGCACAAAAATAAGCAATTTTCACATGAGCACACGAAAAACAATGACAACTGTGATATTTCAAACATCAAATTCTATTGCCGGTAACAAAGTTAAATCTCATTCTAAATTTTCTTTTTAGATTTTGTTTTTACTGTAAGAAATTATAGCCAAAACATGAGAGTCTCAGTTCAGTGAAACATACTTTACCATAAGAATGACCATAAAAAAAAATAAAATATCATTTCACAAAAAGCAAGAATGTAGATTTGAGCTTGACTGTTGCATTTTGATCAATTTTCAAGCACTGTGTATAATGACCCTTAAGTCCAACAACACATGAAATAAAAAAAACAGCAAACACACAGCACAAAAATTACCCTGTGCAACGGACAGACACAATTGAAGAAAAAAAAATTAAGTGATGTTGTGACCAAAGAATTTATGTCCAAATTTTCATTACTTAAAAATTATTCAGTTAACACATAAGCTCAGGAAAAAAAGAAAACTTTATGATTAATTAAACCTTTTTTTTCAATTATTAAGACACAAAAGGGATGAATAGGCAAATATGTTATCAAGGTTTAAAGTGCTGCAATTGTGTTGCTATAAAATATCTTCAATATACAGTATGCAAAGTAATTATGTGCAATATTAAATTTTATGTAAAATTAATAATTCTCATTTTAAAATCTTGCAAATTTTTGCATCCTTTTGTAATCAAGTAACCATGGTAACAGAGAAAAATATTATTGGCTAACAGGTTGAAAATGCACTAAATAGAGTTTCAATAGGAAAAAAAATCACAATGAGTTCATGTTGATTTTTCTGTATATGAGGTTGGACATAATTGAAATTTTCAGGAATATTTGCTTATTTGTGGAGCAACTTCTCATTATGAGGAATATTTTGTTAGTGCATTTTTTTTTAATTGACACTTCTCACTTTTTAATGGCAACACTTATTCTTCAAGAAGCAAAATTTTAATATCACATCATTAAAAGTAACAAAATTATGAAAATTGCATGTTCTCAAGGTTTTGTTTAAACATGTCTAAAATTAAAATAATATAAATCTGTAGGATTTAATATGATTATGTGCCATTTTAAATAAAGGGCTGGAATTAAAATTTTAATTTTAAGCACTTCAAAATTCCCAAATCTCGCTCTTTTGGGGGAATTTTTATCAATAATGATTTGATGGAAAAATTGTCTTTATCCATGTAAGTGCTTAAAAAATGTTTATTGTATTCAAAATATTGAATTTTAGTTCTGTCAAAATATCAAATCTATTAATCAAATATCTTACCAATTTTCTGTATCTTGCAGTTATGTGGATCGTTCAAAACTCTCCTTCCCCACGCCATCCTTAAATTTTCTAAGCATATATCGGTTCCACCCAGAAGTATTGTGTTTGGTTCTAAAAATCCCATATATTGTAAGTTTTTAATGCTGTCAGATAATGCAGAATTCCAATAACAAGTGCTATTCCTTAGTTGAAAATCATCGAAAATTTCCTTGCCGTTTATGGCCTTTTCATCAACGACAACAGACACCACCATTGCTAAACATTTTGAGGTTACTGGTGAAACCTGCTGCATAATCTGTTTATTTTCTCTTCGTTCTGTCGTTTTCCCAGTCATGTTGACGGTAAGTTTTTATTACCTACCCGCCAATACATTCAAATATACAATAACATTGAAGACGTGCTGTTTGTATACACCGGTTATTAGTTACGCTTCGATGAATTCCCCTGGTGGCAAGGTGCGAGATTCAAAGGGGGGTAATTTTGCTAGCTCGTTCAGTCAATCGGAACACGCTCGTATATTTCCGTCATTCTTTACCGGATTTTTATGACGGGAATGGCCGATGTGATCAGATTGCTCGTTCAGTATTTCTTGCGGCAAAATTTAAATGATGTTAAAATATTTTTACAACCTATTTTTGTGTTACAATGAACTTATAAGAAATATCAGTAAGATCTCTAAAACATTATCGTGAAGCCAACACACCAAGAACAAGTCAACTCAACTTTTCAGTGTTTCTATCCCCAAAATAATGTTTTTATTGCATAATTTTGGTTGACTCTAAGTTCTTTCCTGACTTTTTTCCCATTCTGCTCCATTTATTTCATAAACGACAAGAGAAAGAAAAAATCATTTGACATACGATTGAAAGGTCTCATTGAGACAAATGTTATATATATAAAAAAAAATAAATAAAATAAAAAAAAAAACGATCAGACAAATAGGATAAATAAAACTATAATAAGAAAATCATTTTTGATAAAGCTGAACAGAAACTTCACTTCAAAGCGGTGAAACTGACAACAGAACCAAAAAGACTGAAAATTTGTTGTGATTGTAAAACGAGAGGCTCATAGAAGCATGGTATCGTTAACTTGAAAACTCCACATTGGTCTTTCAGTACGGTGGGAATGCCGGATACAATACGCCTACCGAAGGAAACTGTTGGATATTACGATTTTCCACCTTAAAATACTGCACTTCCCCATAACTTTATTAAACAGAAATTACTATTATGAGTCCCAGTTTATGACCAAACTGCACAAAGATCATTATACATCTGATTTAATAATAAGTAAATTTTACAATATTTACTCCCTTCTTGACGATATCTTTGCAGTTAACCCGGAATATTATGTCCCTTAGGCTCCTCTAAACGATGCTTATATTTTTCAACTAGCATGTTTTGCCGTGTATGCAGCGATGTTTCAGATTTTAACGAACACAAACTTTGTACCACTGCAGCAAATTATTAAGTCAAGTGGTTCGATACCAAAAATTAGTTAAAACTTTTACCAAATTCTTCCATAGAGTTTTAAAATATGGTTGCACCTGCAAAAAATAATAATAATAAATAGAATTCGAAGATACCAAAGGGGCAGACAGAAATCGTTAAGTCGAGGACAGACAAGACCATGGCCAACAAAATGAAA
>JAULBM010000029.1:1734515-1746373 GCA_032357055.1 Geukensia granosissima | reverse complement strand
TCTACAGACGCCGACGCCGACGACGACAACAGCATCATACCATAATACGACCGCAAATTTTTGCGGTCGTATAAAAAGAGAAGGCTTATGCTACTACAGAAAACTAAATTTTTCATCCTTACACATAACCCTCATTTTCCAGTGGCAGTCAAAAGCCATTGCCATGTTGTGTCCCACCTCATCACCACTTTTGATAATTTTGATAATTTTTGAACTTATTCTTGTCCTGAACATGCATGAACTATTTGCTACTAAACATTTAGCATACAATCAATCAATCAATCCAATTGCAATAGATACATTAAGCATTAAGATTGGTTCAAAATTAACATGTGGATTTAGACAAGCAAATCTTTATTGAGGTTTCAAGAAGGTTCCTTTTTGTAACAGGCAAATTGGTTGGCAGGTAGTTTTTAAAGATATCAATCTTAATGTCCTTTACTCCTTTCCACAAAAAACTGTGTTTTTGACAAACAACAAGACCTTAAAGCCAATATTCAAAAAGAAAAGATCATGTGATATACTGAGTTCAGCTTTTGAGGTGATTTTGACAAGTGGGCATAACCATAAAATAACAAAAGTATATTCAAACTGAGCAAGTGGTAAGACACAAGATCTTGATGCAGATATCCCACAGATCATAATAAGTTATAGTAAGTTGGGCTTAGGTGGCAAACTTGGTTTGCTATGCCAATATCAATTCAATTCATCTAATATAATATTAAAAATGTATCATTCAAAAGTTTGGTTCTAACTATGCAACAATTCTAAGACAAAAGATTTTTTTCTGTTTTTTGTACTTTGTTTATACTTCTTTTATTATTACTTGAATATATCAAGAACTTAAAAACTGTAAAACATGTTTGTATGATATTATTTACCTGAGCAAGGTTGTGCATGTTTTTGACAGCTTCGTCATATTTAGGGGGCTCCTTAGAGGGAATAAAAAATGGACTTGACTTTGCTCTAGAGATATTGGTCTTCCCTTCTACAGGGGATGATGGCACTGAAATAGCCCTGAAAGGAAATACAAAATAAGGTCAAATATTAAATCTAGAATCTATCATGGAAATCAAACAAAATCATATTAATTCTTCGTGTGAATCATACAATTTCTAAAACCAAAATACTATGAAGTGCTGAAATTAGAAAATTTTCTCTGCTAAATTATACTGTATACCAACATTTCAGCCATATTGTTTCTGTCCTTAATACAATTAATAGTGGTAAATGGACGTAATTAGGTTGATTGTCGTGTTTTATGTATAGTTTCACAATTTACATTTCGGGGCCTTTCACAGCTTCTGTTATGGTATGGACTCTGGTTCATTGTTGAAGGCCATAATGGGACCTGTAGAAGTTAAAATTCTACTGTCACTTGGTGGGTGGCTGTCTCGTGGACAATCATGCCACATCTCCTATTTTTATATGTAATCTAGTTAAAAAAAAATCAAACAAGTGATAAGTTTGGTTTTTTTAGTGTGTTGTGTCATAATGCAGAATGACCATACTATTGATCTCCTAGATTAGTTTTGTGGTTCTTATGTCCAAGAAATGAATTTGTAGATGGGATAAGACTGACATTTTGTTTACAATTTTCATTAATTTGTCAGCAAAAATTGAAAATAATATTATATTCATTTTGACATTTAAAATGCCAAAAGAAAATTTTTAAACTTTCAAAAATATTTTTATTTCACTGGAAAGCTTAAGTTTTATTTCTTTGTTTATTTGACTTGTGTGTATATTTAGACTTAACTGTAGAACATTTAGCAAAATCCTCCATTCTAAAAACCCGGAAACCGTCTTAATTGAGAGACTACAATATAAATGCCCAGCTACTGTTAAGAGCTGAAACAAACTGAATTAGGAGCAAACACAGTAGCAGAACCTACCTCTGTTGTTGAGTTCCTGATAGTCCATTTAATGGTGGTAAATTCACAATTTTTCCTGATCCAGTATAAATTGGTTGAATGTTTATCAATGATGACAGACCTGTGGTTCCAATATTTAGACCCTGATGTAACACTTGATTATTCAATATATTGGTCATAGACACTTTAGGCATCTGATTATTTGTGTTTGTTATGGCACTACCAGGTTGTATCGATGTTTTCACTGCCTGTATGGCATCAACAGTCGTGAGCCGTGAGGCATTCTGTAAAGCACTAAGTGGGATCTGTAATATTGTAGTTCCTTCTGTCCCTGGCTGAGACACAGCTATGACCTGTGGACTCGTGACAGAAACATTTGAGTTAACCAACTGCTGAGGTGATGATGGTTGAACCATATTACCTTTCATAGTCAGTGAACTTGAAACTGGTTGTGATGACATACTTGAACTCACAATAAGTGGGGGTGAATTTGGTTGTTGTAACAGCTGTGAGCTGACTGCCTTTGGAGGAGAGGTTGGTTGTTGTAACAGCTGAGTCTGCTGTTGAAGTTGATTTAACTGAGCTGTTTGTTGTTGGAGTTGATTTAGTTGCTGTTGCTGTTGTTGAAGATGCTGATGTTGCATCTGTTGAAGTTTTAATCTTCTCTGAGACTCCTCCAGTTGCCGCTGAAGTTCTGATATTTTATTTCGTTGTTGTTGCAACATTTCCTCCCTGATCAACTGTTCAGGGGTAAGTGGTTCTCCAGATTTTTGTGGCATAGATTGTGGCTGTTGTTGAGCAGGTGCAGCAGACTGTTGTTGTTGTTGAACTATCTGAATCTGTTGTGTTTGTTGTTGGTCTAAAGCTGTCTGAATAATATGGATTTGTTGTTGAGTTGGTGAGGCCATTAAAGTGATAGAAGATGAAGGAGATAAACTACTTTGATTAAAACTTTGTTGGATTATATTTGATGGATCGGGTGGAAGGTCCACCTCCATTGCCATATCCAGTGGAACCACTGATGGTGGTCTAGAGTTGTCCACAGCCATGGGCACAGAGTTTTGACTAGCACTGAGGCTGTTATTTAACTGTTGCGAGGTCATTATATTTGACTGCGGTGATGTCACCATATCCATAATTTCAGGTGACAGTGGCATAAACGACTCTAAACTACGAGGTGAAGTAGGTGAGCTGTTGCTCATTGAAATATCATCGTTTTTCACAACTGGGAACTTTTTAACATTAACTATAGCCTGTACTGGCAATTTTGATAATGCAGATATATTTTTTGAAGCATTGTTAGAACTATTTGTAATAATTGTATCGGCATAGGGTTTCAGTCTTTCAATAAGCTGTGGTTTCGGTCCTGACACTGGTAAATTACGTTTTTTCAGTTCTGCTTTTAAATCAGCTACTTTCATATCTTCCAGATTAGCTAAAGGTTTCTGTTGAATGACTTTTGACACTGTTTTATTCTGGGTCAACTGAACCTGTGGTTGACAAATTGGTGACGTGGTTGACTGAACAACTGTTGGAGGTGGTATCTTAGTCTGAATGGATGGAGATACAGAAAATGAAGTTGATACAACATTTCCTGGAGATAGTATTTGTGGCTGACTGCTTTGTACTTGAGTTGATGTCACAATCTGTTGATTTATAGTCTGAAAGTGTCCTTGAGAAGAATTTAACGGAGTTGGAGAAGTTACTGTTATCGGTGATGTTGTAGCAGTTGATGTCATAACAATACTTGGTGCTGGTTTATCTAATTTGTTGATGTTAAGGTTTGTACCATTGAATTCTAACTGCCACTGTAAAAACAACTGTTGTTGTTGAAGTAATATATGATATGGTGTTTCCGACTTCTCTTGTACAGCTGCTGTTGACGTAGGATTTGTACTTTTCACAACATTTGGAGGTCCTTTATATTCATGGAATTTGATCACTTTAGATTTTGTTTGAGTTTTTGGTCTGGTTGATTTTTTGGGACGCACCTTAGTCACAAAATTATGACTGTTTGAGTTCCCATTCTTCAATTGAGCAAATGAATAATTTCCACCAGAATTCAAAATATTTGGTGGACTACTTATACTAAATGTCTGTGTGGTAACCACTGGAAGTTTGGCCACATTTTTTTGAAAGTTTGAAGTCTGAAATACTTTTTGCAATTTGTTCTGGTTTGGAGGACTAGGTGCCGGAGGTATAACCGGTGGACTGCCGATATCTGACATCCCAGAATCATCTCCCTGTGATGGTGAAAGAGCTCCTTCACTGGTGTTACTATCATCATCAAATGTAAATGGGTGATCCTCGTCTTTTGGTAGAAATGGTAATGTCCCATCTGAAAATAATACAAATAAATACAACACTAGGTTAACTAGATACCAAAAACGATTTTTTCCCACTGCAGTTTGATTTTTTAGGATGTACTCCTTTTAACAAGCAGTTTTTATTGGTGGCATAATTTGTATTCATTGCACTATCAAGCCATCTTCTGCTGCATTAAGATCAAATGAAGAACTGTCAAATTATACGTTTTTAAAAAAGTGTAAAATGTACAATATTGTGTCAACAGTATTTCATGCCTTATTTTCTGTAAATCTGAAAAAATTGCTTTAAGTCCTTTTTTCCAAATATCTAAGTAATTTTAAAACCAATAAAATAAACTTTTGAATGTAAGTCTTTGTTACTGTAAATTATAAAATTAATTAAAAATCATCATACAAACTGCTGATTTTTTTTTGAGTTCAGTGCTATGAATTTCAACATAAGTAGACAAAAAATAACTTGAGAGAGTGTGTAAAGAAAGAGGGTACTTCTACCTTTATCAATTATAAAAATATCCACCTGTGAAATACTTTTGTCACAGTACTGTACAATTGTATCCAACTATAAATGTGTCAGACAATATAATTCTACTTTATTCAATAAGAACAAAGAAGAGTCTTGATCTTTAATTAATGTTACTTTTATTTTATGAATCTGACACAAGGATATACAATTAAATGCCTAAAGCCAATTACTTACTACCAAGTCGACCTCATTTAGAAATTGCTTAGCAATTAAGCAAAGGTGCCATTTATTTAATAAAACACCTTTTTTATATCTTTATCAGCTGTCCAAGTGTTACCAATGTAAGAATAGCTGTTAAATAATGGCTGCATATAAAGCAACTTGGTAATACACATGTATTATGAATTCCATCAAATGGC
This sequence comes from Geukensia granosissima, assembly GCA_032357055.1. Classification (NCBI taxonomy): domain Eukaryota; kingdom Metazoa; phylum Mollusca; class Bivalvia; order Mytilida; family Mytilidae; genus Geukensia; species Geukensia granosissima. The sequence goes on along the minus strand of JAULBM010000029.1, from coordinate 1,741,290 downwards.
TACAAATATGTAAATTCAAAGAAAAAATTGAAACAATATTATGTTTAATTTGTCAAATATATTTTTTGTAGTAGCCAAAAGATGATTTAAAAAAAAAAATATGACTGGGTCATTGTGCAAAAGAAGCATGCAGTGAATACAACAAAAATGCACTTCTCTTGATATTCTTCCCAAAATAATTTCTTTTGCTTTTAAAATTGAGACTTAATTTTGTTTAGTTTACAGGGGTCATTCATCAAGAACTACCAATGGGTAAGCTACATAGAAAGCCTCACTACATGCTGTTAAGAATGTTTTTACTTGAAATGTTGCAAAGTCAATCTTACTGTAGACATTTTCCTCAATCAACTTTCTGTTTTAGAAATAATTGGTAATTTAAATAACCTCCTCTTAAGTGTCTCTGTTAGCAGAATATCATAAAGAAAACATTGAGGAAAGGTGTCCATGGGACATGGATGCCCCTGTCAGCAAACAAGTAGACAAATGACAAACCTGAAAAGGGGAGACACAGTACAACTCACCCCCTGATAATGCTTCAGACCAAATAGCAAATAAACCCAACATGCAAGAGCTGAAAAATCTTTGACAAAAATAAATGGACAAACAGATGGACATAAGTACACACAAGGTAAAACTTTATACTGTCATTTAAAGAATAGATTTGAGGTGCTTTAAACAACAGGAAGTATCTATTTTTGAATCTGGTTGTGAAATGATGTCCATAGTCAGAGTGTTTTGGTAATATATTGATAAACATTACTGTCAAATGTTGTCTTCCAAATGTAGATAATTTTGAGTTCCTAACTATCAAATAAATGTAATGTCTTTTACCAGTTATCTGAAATATTTAAATGTGTATCAAATTTACAACATGAACAAAAGCTACCTTTAAGAGCTTCCATGAACTTTTCATCTTCAGTTTTTAAAATATTTCCTTTCATAAGATCCAGAGGTCCAGGTCTGTGATTTAATTTGTCATTGAGATCATCTACAAGTCGAGCACGCTTCAATAAACGTTGTCGCTCATGAAGAGATGGATCTATTTTGGTATCTGAAAAAGGGAGGTTCAAATCATGCAACTGTTTCTAGTGAAACCTGTCTAAAAGATAAAATAACAACTAAATCTTATGTATTTAAAGTGTAGTACTTGTTCTTTGTTTTGCTAATATCAGTTTTTTTTTATTTAGAGAGATTTCACTATAACACTATTTAAAGAAAATAATTCTGTACTAAGATGAAATTACTACTAGCATGTAAGCAGCACAGTACTGATAAAGCTAAAAGAGATAATTATAGGAAAAGTAAGATTATAGGTATGGGTTCACTTTTTAGTCAGTTATTTATTAATTGTTAAGTTTTTTGCAAGGATACGTTTAAGCACAAAAATATGCAGTAATTTTGTTGTTGTTTCTTGTTCAGGTAATTAGGTTGGTAATTTTCATTTAAAACAGCAAAAGCTACAGCTATCCATTAGAAGTCTTTTAAGTAAATGGTGTAATTACAGCAAAACAGCTTTGATAGTAATGCAAAAACAAGCAGAGAGGTATTATCAAAGTATGTCCAATAATTAACTGAAGGACAGTGACCTGTACACATGATGGATGATGTTTACATAAACAATATGTGTTAAAAACAGGGCATGCTTAGTTAATATGTAAAAGAAGTAAACATGCTAGGTAATTCACTCATTATTTCAAAGATTCAGAAGCATATTCATTTTTGAAGTTTTAAGTAATATAAATGAAATAAAGTTTCTGTTTCATTTACAATAACAGCAACTACAAACACATCTGATTCAACCAGGATGTATTGTCTGGCCCACTGTGGACTCCACAGTCAGTGGCAAATACTTCATGCAAACTCAGGCTTCATTTAAATTTGTGAGTACTCATTCCATAGTTTTGTGAAAATATGTTTAGAAGTTAAGGAAACTCTTGGTTTTGCTATTTTCAAGTAATACTACTCTGTTAATAAACTTTTCATCATACATGTGTAAAAAAAAAAAAAAATAAATTCAATGTTCAATTCTCACAAAGAAAAACCATTAAAAATTGATATCTATCTAAATAAATGTACCCATAAAACATATCCACATTGGATATGACCAAAGTCAAAAAATCAAAAAAGCAGATCTACGAGAGAAGGTAGAATGTGCATCTGTACCTGAAGATTGATGATACAGTATATTTCACTTACAATTTGTATCTAATACTTCAGACCACCGATGTATTACAATGCATTTTGGCAACAAATCAACAGCACCAAAAGACTATGAGGATTAATCTCAGATATCACTTTTCTGCACTGCTTCAGATCAGTCACAGGTCATAACCTACCTACACTGTCATAGCCAATAATACGATCATGACCCAAAATGTGTGTATGGCCTTATTCTTTAATTAGAAAATTATGAAAAAAGTAATCTCATAAATTGTTTGGCTGATTTGGGCTGCATACCATTTTCTACACATGAGTCATTTGATTGGTGGAGGCAGTGGGGGTAGCCAGAGAGAACTACCAACCATGGTCAGGTAACTGACAAACCTCATCTCATATAGCATGCTGACAATATTATATGTTTTTCACAAGAGTACATATCTTACATTTATCTGACAATTTGACAATGACAAAACTTTTAATTAAAATAAATGCAAAATATTGTTACCCATCTAAACATTCAAATTTTAGCTAGTGCATATTCATATTTTTCTTTGCAAGATTACCATGAGATAAGAACCTTAATTAACACATTTTTGTAGATTTGCAATTAACAACTAAAATTTACAGCATGTATTTCTAAGCAAAAAATCTACATGCACATCTTCTGACAAAATGTTCAACTGCTTCAAAGCACAGAATGATGCAGGTTTAAGTATTCTTTAATTAATAGTTTTCCATCAAATGATTAATTGGAATGGAAAGAAGCCTGATATTAATCAAGTTCTCAAGGTTTTGATTTTGTTCCAAACTCTGCCAGACTTGTAATTCTTTGGCATTGTCCATAGGCACATCTATGTATTATCAGAATTACAATGACAGATACATGTTAATTACAATCAACACTATTATTTTCCGCTGAATATTTTACCTATCTGATCGACAACAGACAAAATGGCCAAAAGTTGAACCTATTTCTACCTCTCTTAAAAACACTACAATAGTTGAATTGAGAAACCTCTGATGAAAGAATACATTTAGCCAGAGAATCGATCTAATCTAACAAATTCATACTTAAAATAAAATATTTGTAATCGTTATCAAGTGGTCAGAATTTCAGTACATAACAGAGATTCTAAATTTAAGTGCTTCCATGTTATCAACAGATTTTAACAGTTTTGAGTACAATGTATCTTTGTAGGAGTTTTTAAATGTAATGATACTTTTGGCAAAATAAAGAATTAGTTTTACTTTTTAGACAATAAAAAAAAACCTTTACCCAATTGAAGTAGTGAGCAGTTAGTAATAGCTTTATTTAAGTTTGGTTTATAGTACAAGACATACTTTTAGATTTCAAAATTTAAATAATAAAAAATTTCAACTAACACATGTGCCAGAAGGATGAGATTGAAAAAATGTCTTAATCCCTACAATAGACTATAAAATGTGACCAAGGTCTGATATCTCAACAAGTGTCACATATGACAGAGGTTTGAGATGTCAAAAATTGGTACGCCTAAGCAGTAACCTATCACTAGTGACAGAGGTCTGATATCTATACAATAGCCACCTGTGACAAATGTTTGAGATGTTAAAACTTTGTACACCAAAGTACTTGTCTATCACTAGTGACTGAGGTCTGATATCTCAACAATTGCCACCTGTGACAAATGTTTGAGATGTCAAAACTTTGTACACCAAATTACTTGTCTATCACTAGTGACAGAGGTCTGATATTTCAACAATAACTACCTGTGACAAATGTTTGAGATGTCAAAACTTTGTACATCCCAAGCACTTGTCTATAACTAGTGACAGAGGTCTGATATCTCAACAATAGCCACCTGTGACAAATGTTTGAGATGTCAAAACTTTGTACACCTAAGCAGTTGGCTATAACTAATGACAGAGGTCTGATATCTCAACAATAGCCACCTGTGACAAATGTTTGAGATGTCAAAACTTTGTAAACCAAAGTACTTGTCTATAACTAGTTACAGAGGTCTAATATCTCAACAATTGGTCAAGCAAATGACTAAACTATCATATGTTACGAAGTTAAAGTGTTCAGCTTCATACTGTGTTATGTCAATATCTAATTAATCAATTTTAGTATTGCTGTTTGAATTTTCTGGTTTTATCAATATGGAAACCAACTTCAGTCTCAGAGATGTTTCTTAATCTAAAGACCTCCTTGGTGGTGTAATGGTTAGCATATCTCTTTGACTGAGGAAGTGTGTGGGTTCAGTCCTGGTCAGGTCAAACCAAAGACATAAAAAATGATATTTGCTGCTTCTCCACTAAGCAAGCAGCAATTAGGAGTAAGAGCAAAGAGTGGTCAAACTGGAGTCAGAATAATGTGTCTGGGTAAAGTGGCATATGTCTTCTTGCAGACTGTTGTTTTGTGAGCTAGCTCAGCATGTGGGTTTAGCAAAAAGCAGGGTTCATTCATCATCACTCATTAATATGCTTTCGTCCTGAATTTGCATGAAATATTTGCCGTTGTTTAGCACCATTCAATCAATCAATTCTTCATCATAAATTCAAACCCCAAAAACAAACAAATTTGCTTGTCATCATATAGTTTTAAAGTTATTATTTTGTAATCTGTATTGTTTTTTTTTATTTCCAGCTAAATTCAAATTCTGTAATACCTTCTAATATGTGTTGTTGTACAAGCTGTTGTCTGTCTGGTCTATGTGATATCTTGTACCTCAGCAAATCTCCAGTCTGAAAATAAATACATGTATATGTAATGACTTCAGGAATACAGAACTAATGCCATACTATGGGGTGATAATATCTGTAAAAAATATCATACTATTTTGTCAATAGGCATGCATTATGACTTATACAGGTACCTTAAAGTAGTCTGGACAGGTAACCATAACATACCATTACAAAACTTTTCAAAAATCAAGTTAACATCACCATTCTAGACCATACTGTTAAGGACTGCAGTAAAATAAAATGAAACTACTTTTAAGTCTAAGAAACTTTTTATTTCCCAAGGCAAAAAGCAAATATGCTGTTGTCATGACAACTGAGAAAACCAGAAATCTAAAGGGGGGGGGAACAGACCTTAACTAATGCATATATACACATTACATATTTTTCCTTCAATGCTTAAGCCCTTGTGATGAACTCGCTCAAATATCACTTACAAAAAATAATATACTGTTGAAAGAATATTCTATTAATGATAGCTCAAAATTACTTATAAGCTTCAGAATCAAATTTGCCATATTCAATAACTTAACTTGAAAGACTAAAGATCTAAATGATTGTGTATAATAAGCTAAATTGTCTTTTCTGCATTGTTCTATGTTCATTTCTTTATTTTTAGTAACAATTTTCTATTTTTGTTATTTCATACTTAAAAATAAAACTGAAATATTCAATTACCACTTACTATTTTTAAAAACCAACTTTTTTAATTGCCCAATGTACTTTTTTATTGTTTAGAAATTGAATAAAGCTTAAAAATTTTTACCAGCAATATCAAAAAGAATTAAATTTCTTTTTGGAAAAAACAAAAAAACAAAACACTATGAACATTATTTGCCTTCATTCATGGTAGGGGATAAAAATCAGATTCTTAGGATCGGAACTACTTATAATTAACTAACCATGAACATAATAGTCACCATATTACACCTACCATTCTACAGGATTAAAACTGGACAATTAATCTACAGGAACATATCCCTCCATTCCTGTTGTTTTTAATCATATTATCTTCCCCATCATTTACAAGCAGGGAACCAGATAACATCTGGTCCTAATCATATTTTATAAAACAGGGATTAACCAGGCATCTAATTTAACAATGATCCCACTTATTACCAGATGCAAGGGTGGAAGCCACTTTCATGTTCAAAATATAAAGATGTGCACAAAAAACAGATACCATCTCATTGTATCTCATAACCAGCTGATTTCTGTCCTAGAAAAATTTAACAGATGCACCCAAAATGCACCTTATCTGTCAAAAGCTGTTGATAAAATCAAATTTATAATGTACACAAATTTGCACTTATATTTAATAGAAAATTGTGTAAATTGAAGACACGATTGTTTACTAACAGTGAAAATTCTTGAAGTACAACCAGACAGTACATCTCTAAATTAAAAGATACACATTATTTCAATGTGTCAAAATGTCAAATTTTTATGTTAACAAATCCTGATAAGAATTGCTTTGAGATAAATTTTGTTTTTTAAGGATTGTTTGTGCATGCACTTTACAGAGGAACCTGAATAAAATGGATGTATGAAATTGAGATACAGAAATATTTGGAGAACTATGAATGGACTTCAAGAGGTTCTAGAAACCCTTTGTGTTGGAGCCATACCACATTCATTGATCAATTAAAACCAAAAGTCCCTTGAGGAATTATATTCAAAAATAACTGTGTCAGTTATTTTTTAATTAGTCAGTATGCCATGTACAGATAACACCAGTATTCCATGGAGATTTCTTTGGTGTTAATTCATATATTGCTGTTCTCCAGGGAGACAGCACAAACAAAGGAGTAGGACCGGTAAGGACCGTTTTTGGCCTCAAATTTCAGGTTCATCTGACGAAAGATTTTGACCTCTTTTTAAACACTTAAGT
>JAULBM010000029.1:1723108-1733334 GCA_032357055.1 Geukensia granosissima | reverse complement strand
AACTGCTGCATTGTAGATATTGGTATAGCTAACTGTCTAACACCACTTTGAGTCTGTGATTTGTTTAAAGTTATTGTCTGGTTTGGCTGGATTTGTATCTGGCCTGGTCTCTGCTGAATCTTTTAAATACAAACAAATGATTATTATTAAACTTTTGGTAATTTTTTCTTATACATGAATATAAAAAGAATATCAAAACAGGTATTTTGACCAAACCATCACGACTATTAACCCTGTGCAAACAAAAAAAAAATTCCAAGGCGCCAAAAGAAAATTTCCCTTGTGCCTTTTAGCTAGGTCATATTTCCCAGAAAAAAATTGCTCAATATGATTTTTTTGTCCATGACACATCTCTAAAACAACACACTATTATGTGATGTCATAAATAAGTAGTGGCGACAGTGGATATGTAAGTTCCCACAATTTGAAATAGCTTTTCATCATTTTAATTAAAATAATGTCTCCTGGCCATAGGTATAATTAAACAGTTAAAGACTGATAATTCATGAAATACAAACTTTATTGTCCCCAACACAGAAACTATTGCTCTCCACGAAGTCAGGTCTCTGCTAAATCTTTCTTAAAATCATAAACAAATTATTATTATACTGCTTTTGAAGTTATTAAATAATTGATTGCTCACAGATGTGTCCATTCATGTAAATAACAAAAGCTAGATGTATCTAATCACAAATTAATATTGGCTTTTGGAAAGGTAGCACTCATGAAAAATTTTTAAATTATCTTTTTTTTTTTCAACAACATGTATTCAACACTGTATTGATTACATATTTGATACTACTGTGAATACTGCAAAGAGTAAGAGATACATGTAGTTCAAATACATACATGTAGATTTTAAATATTGTATGTTGATTGTTATATTTCATTATTTCAATATTTTTCATGTCATTTAAATTCACCAATTGTCCTTTAATGGACTGTTTCAGAAATGCAGTGGAATTCTTGGAAAATCATTGTTCTGGTTGAATTTCTTTGTTCAACACGTCATTTACAAGGACACTAAGGCACTGAGATTGTGCATTGCATTTTATGACTGAATTGGTCCATTGGATTAACTTACAGATCAACACAAGGAGTTTCCTGATCCCTTTTGTTGAATGCCATGTGGAGACGCGCTAAATTTGAACTTACACTGTAATCTGGTTTAGACTCCTTGAAAATTACTCTATATTTTTTTTAATCTGATATTTAAAGATACTTACCACAGTACCTTGCTTGAAGACTTTTGATGGTGATAATGTGATCATCGTTGGTCCCGATGACACAGGTACTGCTGCAAACGTAGCACTATCTGACAAACCTTTAGCTAACATAGACACTCCAGCTGCTGGTGCTATCCTCTGAGGGGATTTCCCAACAGTCACTGGGATCATTGTTATTTTTGTTGGAGTCTTTGCTGGAGAAATTGGAATTTTTGTAATCCCAGTTTTCGGTGAACTAACAGGTAATGCAATGAACTGTTTTTGTGGCGACATGATTCCTTGTTGAGAAATTGTTATTGTTTTTGTAGGTGTTTGAGCACCTTGCGGAACAACACTGACACCTGGTGCCATTGTAGTAAACGTCAATGTTTGTCCCTGCTGTAAAGACTGCAAAGATGCAGGAGTTAATTGAATTGGCACAGCTTGTGGTTGACTTGAGTTTGGATTTTTTGTTATTATGACTTTAGTTACCACTGGACTAGAAGCAGAAGTAGCACTCAATTGTCGTTTTAAAACTTGTGAAGATGTAGTGTTAAAACTACTAGCACTAACAACCTGTGAACCTGAACTGTCCACAAGTGAATTAACAAAACTTCCATCGTTTAACGTCAATACAGTAGGTTCTGACTGACCTTGACCTGCTGTGGAATTAATAACCTGAATCTGAGTATGATTGTTTGAATCTGTGGAATCAACAAGAATCTGGTTAGGTTCAACATTTTCGAATGTAGTCTCAGTTGCCTCTAAATTTCCAAGAGCACCCTCCAGACTGTCCTCTGTATTCAGAACATGTCCTTTTAACTGACTGTAATCTATTGAGATTGTGTCACCATGACAACTGCTATTACTATTTGAATTGATCTCTACATTATGTATTGTGTCATCTTCATTTAAATGCACTACACCAATGCCTGAAAAGGATATCAATCTATCTAGAAAGCAGATAAAATATACAAAATAGTTTTTAAATGAAGCAGATATCATATTATAAATAAAAATCTAATAAACTTAAATTTTTAAATGTTTATAGATGATGCAAGTATCAGAATCAGATGTTAAACTAAGATTTTAATATTTTATGGAAATGTTATGTTTGGTATCGGGTGGTTTCGCCCTGGGTGAATTCGCCCTAGTGGTTTCGCCCCTATTCGTGAGTTGTTTCGCCCTGCCATATCTAAAAGGTGAAATATTGATGAAAATTAGTATTTTTTTATCATGGATATTAATAAATGAACATACGGTTAGAGAGTAGTATACAATAATTATTAATAATTTTTGACAAATTTTGTTTTTACAGCAATGCTTTTAAAATTCAAAATACACAATAAAATTTTCAGCTTTAATCTTTGATATACCTAAGAAATATAACTGTCAAGAAGAAAACTGTCACTTAACATGAAATGAAGTAGAATTATAAGGAAAAAAGAAAGAAAGAAAAATCAATAAAATGCCAATGCAGCTGTAATTTTGACATATATTGCACCTTTTTAGCGCCACTTAGCTTTAAATTACGGTGTACATGTAGCAGGGAAAGCAAACGGTTCTTTTGAACGATAATTCAGCTTTATAATTAAAAAGAAAAATCAATATTAAATAAATAATATTAAGACAATAAGTTATTATTTGAAGCAAGAATATATCATGAAGGAATAATAAAGATCTTAATCTTCGAAAATGTGTGTACAAATCTCAACATATATTTGACACAAGAATCCAATTTGTATCTATCATTGATTGACCATCATCCATATTTCATGTTGTTGATGTCTATAACATCTCAGAATTAATTGCTCGTAAAAATTTTCTCAATATGCACGGAAGTTTACTATTTCTGCCGATCTTCACAACCCCCAAAAAAGTATCTATGCAATTTCCCGAAAGTTCACACTTGACAAAATAATTATATACCACAATAAGAATAAGGGTGAAACCACTCAGTGCAAAATTGAAAAAGGGCGAAACCACCCATGCAAACCGGGATTAGGGCAAAAACACTAAGGTGTGAACTTGTTTCAGGGCGAAACCATCCGGAACCCTTAAGTTTGATCGTTTTTTTTTTAATGCAGCAGTAATCATAAGAAAACCAAAAACCCCAACATGCCCAAACTAAAGAATTTTGACTGATTTTAAAAAGCTTTGCATTTTGAATATATGGTACTGGTTTCATTCATTTGAATCAGTAAACAAAATGACATGGTTAAAAACAAACTTCACCCAAATCTGAACAACACAGACCTAACTTGAAAACTACACAAAACCCATCACAACTCGTCTCAGTTTCATTTTCTTGATCAAATCTCTTCTATTACTGCAATTTTCTTTTTATTACTAGGAATATAATATTTTACTCTCAACCAAATCAAATCACCCGCCAACTTCCCGACATGAATGCAGGGAAATTTAAAATGACGAAACTAAAATCAACTTCCTAAATCGTCCAGATGAGTCCGTTTTAACAAGCCAGTCGTCAAAACTATGATGAATTATTGCAAATGTGATGCTTTTTGTGTATTGTTTTACATGAACAAGCAAGTGTCTACGATTTGTTCATGAAGACGTGGAAAAATCGAACTTATTCGGAGGGCAACGGAGATAAAGTCGTGGCTATAACGGTTATTTCTATGCATTTTGCATACTACTTCTTCCGATATGGAAGCTTTATTATCCAGCTTTGTACTCATATCGAGAGATTTTAATTTTGCTAAGGCGATTACTAATGAAATACCCGTTCTCTGGGCAGGCATTCTGTATTTGTTCAAAATCACGCGCCCACCATTACCATCCCATGATACATTGCGGTGTTGATTTCCGCGAAGATGGATAAAGTAAAGCTATGCTATATTTTGGAATCATATAAAACTTATTCCTAATCTGTAAAGTTATTTTTGAGATAACTTACGGTAAAGGATTGTTCTTTGATAACTTTCTAGGATAATTTATTTCAATAATTGTTATTAATAATAGAATTGGTCAGATTCGGACTCTCCAGGAAAAATCAAGCGGATCAACACCGTCTGATAGACACGGAACACGAATCTCTTAATAATCCATCAAATGACACTCAAGATTCAGGACTAGAAACTCGATTACCTTTTTACACCTAACACTGCCTCACAAAAAACCTCCGGAAATACTAATAATAGGGTGTTACGGAGTTATTTTTGTGCAACGTTTTTTACCGCTTTTTCATGATTTCACAAGTTGTCGTGCTAGAGGGTCGTTAGATGTATTTGTCGTGTTTCGCGTGTTTTAATCAAAATGCAACGTGCAAGCCAAATTCTAATTTTTTTTCTCGTGAAATGACATTTAATCCCAAGTACGTCCGTGCGAGGGACATGCCTATTCAGCCAGCCACTATAATAACGCAAGAGGAGGGCATTGTAAGGGATTAACTATCAATATAGAAGGCATCCAATCAAATCCAGCTTTTATTTGTTATCTTAGCTCCTCATGTGACAATATATGATTTCAGGAACATTGGCTTCACGACTGCCAAAAACATTCAATTGATTCACACTCAGTTAAGCCTCCTCCAGTTAAGGATAAGTCTGTTTACGGTGTGTTCTGGTGCGAAAGATCTGATAACTGGACATAATCTGCCTCGAGGTAACGGTGGGTTTGGCATTGAATGGCTGACATCAATATTGCCGGAAAAGTCAACGAAATAAATGAAGGTAACGAACAAATCATTGGCATCACTCTGAACAATGAAAATTGTACTTTTAATTATTTATCTGCCATCAAATAATTCACCTGCTAACACATCTACAGAATACTTTGAGTGCTTAGATATCTTACATCACATCATATCAAGAAACTTCTCATGAGATAATTACTGCTGAAGACTTCAATGGTACGCTGTTAAATTCTAGGCATGGTAATAAACATGTCAAGCTTCTGCCAAAATTTGTGAATGAACATGGGTTCTGCATTCCAGACAACAAAACCCCATACTTTTTTCCATCATTCTGGGTCTTCAAGTTCACAGATCGATTACATTCTGTTCTCAAACAAAGACGTAGTGTCTAAGTACAAATCCCAAAGTAAACGTACCACAAATCTGGAAATTTGATTGAAACAATGCATATAAAGCCAAATATCAGGAATCCTTACATCTTGGTTTAATCAACTGGGACAACTCATGTATCACACCTGAGAGATAAGTTGAGTTCCTTGCTTCATTAATAAATCATTCACCAGAAAAACACATCCCTAAGAAAATTATAAAGCTAAAAGCGCCAAAATGGAAAGCCTCGCCCCAAGCAAAAGTACTCATCAACAAAAGTAAAGCTGCATATAATGAATGGGTTAATGCTGGCAGACAGGTAGGACCTCTACAATCTGCCAAAATTAGTGCCCAATGGAATAACTGACTTAAGTTCCATATGGAAAAGTCAATGGACCGGCAGAACCTGTATTTTCAAATCATGGAAACCCCCTCAACCGCCCTTTTTTATAAGAAGAAGGTTTCGGCAATACAAAGACAGCATGTATCAACTAAGACGGCCAAACCCATTACAACCCGGATGATCGAAGAAACTGCTTCTTAAAGTATTTTTAGGACCTCTCAATTTCAAAAGCCAAAGGATATGATTCTGCTTTTTGAATCTATGCAGTGTAAGACATGAATTAATTTCTCAAATTTATAAAAATTATAACACTTCAAATACCCCTGTGGATGAAGATGAAGTTTGAAAAAGCCGTCCTGCTCTGACACACTGGGAAAGCATGTGGTGAATTTGGTATTTATTCTGAACAGGTAAAGTTTTCTGGAGCCGTTCTGGTGGCTTTCATCACCCAACTTTTTAATGAAATTCTAGATCTAGAAGAAGGAACGATTCTTAAATCTGGACTTTTAACTAATGTACTAAAAAATCAAGAACCCTGCAAACCTTGATAACTACCGTGGCATTACCGTAACTCCGATTCTTACAAAACTACATGTATTTGATCTGGTGATTTTACCGAAATTAAAATCTCCGTTTGTCCAGTGCTTCCTACAGTTTTGTTTTACTGCAGGAATTTCAAAGCTGTAAGCGGTATTGATATTCTCAGAGGCAAAAGCAGAAACTGGATTGCTCCCTTTAATACCTTTATTCTTTATAACTGTGGATAGCCAAAAGACGTTTGATGTAGTGAGTCATATAATCATGTAGGACAAGTTGTTTAAAACTGGAATACACCCATCGTTATGGTACATCGTTAAGGGCATAAATACAATGGCCTCACAACCTGGAGAAGTCAGCGAGTGCTTTAATATAAAACAGGGCGTTAGGCAGGGAGGAACACTATCACCTTTCCTATATAAGGTCTATAACAACAATCTTCAGAGGCAGATCTGCAAAAAGCAAAACTGGGTCTATCGATTGGAAATGTATATATTTTGGCTGCCCTACATGTGTGGATGATATTGCTCTTCTGTCAAATGATAAAGAAGAAATACAATCCATGCTATCTGTACTAAATAGACATGCACAGCAAGATAGAGTATCTATACATCCCACTGAGAAAAGAGCAGTGGTACTAAACAAAGCTGGTTTGCATAAGTCAGATTTATCTTGGAAGCTAGTATAATCAGATATATCATCAACAAATCAAACTGTTCATCTCGGTATTATTAGATCAGAATTAAATAGAATAAGTCTAGATCGAAGAACCTTATATGCACTAATTACTACATGCCTCTATAGTTCAAATGGAATAGAGCAATGGTAGCATACAAAATCTATCAAGCATTTGTTCTTCCAAAATAATTATATGGTGAAGAGTTATTGAATAAAACACAGTTGCTCCAACTATCAATATTCCATATTGCAAATTTGAGAAGATTTCAGTGTCTCCCGACCCGCTCTGCTTCCGCTGTTATATACTTACGACTTGGAGCTCTTCCTATATCCAGAGATACATAAAAGGCAATGTAGCCTGCTATATGCGACAATGATACAATTAGAAATTGACAGATCGACAGCTGGTCGTGCATAGTCAAAACATAGAGAGCGTTTATGGCCGAGTGATAGATACTCTTGCCTTCTATGATCTCCCATGTATCGCCATACTCTCTGAAAGCCTGCCTTCAAAATTATCATGGAAACAAGCACGCCATAGCAGGAAAATGGACAGACATGCTTAGAGCTGATTTATCTGAGAAATCATCTGTAAAATAAATCAATAAAGATATCTTGAAAATATGGAAAACACACCCAGACTGGCCTTCTCTCGACTCTACAGTGTCTGACGTAAGGAAAGCTATTACTAAGTGTCGAATGCTTACTGGAACCTTCTTAACTGAACAAGACCGCCACAAATACAGCAAGGGTAATTTTTCTTCACTCTGTAAACTCAGTGCAATGGAAATTGGAGATCTAACTCACATACTTTTGAAATGCCCCGCTCTGTACTACACTAGAAAAGAATATTACTCTTAAATTAGGTTAAACATCTCTACGCTTACTAGCCAGGGATATATGGATGTCATATTCAACGACAACAGGTCTGCCATAAAGCTTCTGATGGATTGCTCTTGTTTTATGAACCTATCTGACAATTCTGAACTCAAATCATGTATTATACCGTGTCACTCCCGAATTCTGCCATTAGATGCATATAAAGAGGCTTACAAAGATGAAACAGTTTGCATGATCCTAAGTCATACGTATCCAGTTAGTGCACTTCATTTAATGTACAGAAGCACTTTTTAATTCTTTATGCATAATCGTAATGTCAATAAGTCAATGTGCTTATTAATGCTTACCCTTACTAATGAATATTACTCGTTAATTATATCTTCAATAGTGTACATTTATTCGTCATCAACTGTGCCTTACCTTGCTGCTCACGACTAACGTACTCTCCATATATGGGGTGATGGCGGACAGGTTCCCTAAGTTTTTGTTTATCAATTCGGCTGAAAAAGCTTTCATATCTTAGACCGTGATTGGAACATTTTAGATGCTACAGTTTCGGTTTTAGATAGTACGCTTTCGTTTTTTTTTTTCATTCTATACCTGCACACATGTATAAACTGGGTTTTTTGTTGACCTTAATGTACACCAAACTAAATTTGCCACGACTTAAGTCAAAATATATCAAAAGTTCAGCTATGAAGTATGTCATGTTATACATCGTTGAAATTCTAATTTTTCTGCTGTTAAAATTTCAATTTTCCTCAGCGCAAAAACAATCCCACTATACCCATCTAAGTTAAATTTTTACACTGAAAACAATTCTCTCAAAATGGCATGTTTTCATTGATAAATATCCTGCTTCAATGTTATAGCTAGAATATAATATAACTTTGTTCTTAAAATTTCATCCTTTTCTGTCATAAAACCACAAAAAAATAAAAATTTTATCATTTCTTGAAACCCGAGACCATTTGCTCATTGAACTATCAAAATGAAGCAAATTTACAAAGTCGAAAAAATTAACATTACACCCTTAGGAAAAAATTTCAAATTAAAATAAAATTTTAACATCAGCTTCCGCTGCGGCAAAAAATACAGGTTCACTTTTGTTGTGGCAAAATTTGTTTGGTGATTCCGGAGAACCGCGTGTACATAGAGTTTTATTTAAAATAAGTGAATATCGCACCAAACAAAACATAGGATTAGAAGATTACTACAGATCTTGGTGTTTCCGTAGCGGAAGGCAATACTAAGAGAAGGAGAAGAAACCAAATGTAGTTACATTTCAGTCTTCGTAATTTTGTACATAATTTCAAAGTTGCAGATTAAAAGAACATTATTTTTGATTTCATATTATGATATAATTCCTGTAATACGTACGTAAAATTTTGTCATCAAAGACCCTCTGCTTAAATAATAAATTCTATGAAACAACAAATCAGAAAATAAAAGCAGAGACATCATGTAATACAATTAAATTATATGGCTCTAAATAAAATGTTAATGAAAGCAGCGAAACTATAAATAATAGACTCCAACTCAATTACAATAATTGGTTTAGGCTCATATGTTAACTTAATACACTGTACAATATTATAGGGTCATTAAATGGGTGTTTCGATATTGGTCCTGTTTTATGTCCAATGACAATATTCGTATTGGGCCAAGGATAGCTGTTTTGGGCCGAGGCCCAATACAACTGTCCGAGGACATAATACAGGACATAATACAGGACCAATATCGAAACACCCATTCCGTGATCCTTTTACTAACTAGTTATGTAAAATATGTTTGAAACTGTCCAATCAATATTAAATGTCCTGAACTAATAAAAATTGACAACAGGCACAATATGGACTAAACAGGCTCAACACGGAAAATCTGGCTCAATATGGAAACACATGCTCAATATGAAAAAACAGGCCCAATATTTTCAGCCTATATTTGGCCAGTTGTCCATTTTTATTAGTTCAGGACATATATATTGAACGGACAGTTTCAAACATATTTTACGTAACTATTTAATAATATGATCTATTAAACGAACGGAAACTTAGTATTACAGGGAAAGCACATAACATAGGTCAGTTCAGCATTGTATCAATCTTTTTTTTATTAAAATGGCAGATCTATAAAATTTTTTAAAGTTGGGAGTTTGACCTTGGAAAAATGTGGTTTCATTTGAAAAATATCTCGAAAAACGAAAGTGACCGAATGTTTTTGCACTATTTGATCGATTAATGATTTACGGATTTTAAAAGTTCCGTCAATCGGCGTTAGCAAAATGTGAGGACCGCGGTAGTTTCGGAGAAAAAGTGCGTCAAAATGGCGTCAAATATTCGACAACAACTGTCACAGTTGGCCACATTATCGCACGGCGGAGGTTCTCACAAAGATGTCACTGAAAAGTATACCGATATTTTGTTAAATGTAACGAAGGAAAGCATTATATCCTCACCACACTGTACAGTAGTTCTTAAAATTGCGTTGTCTTTTACGAATAAATCTACCTACCTACCTACCTCTGGATCTTCACCCCCTGTATAAGAGGAACCATACATCTGTATGTAGAACGGTGTGGGCCGGTATATACAGT
>JAULBM010000029.1:1705180-1723008 GCA_032357055.1 Geukensia granosissima | reverse complement strand
ATTGTGAATTTATACATCCCCCACAATCAGGGACGCCCCTTTTAGAGGACTAGTGCCTCAAGGACGGAGATACCTAGAGCCTATTCTTTCCCCGGCACAACCTTTGAGAAGGGGAGAATTCAGGAGATTAATGATTATACTAATATAAATATTAAAATTATTTGATTATAAAAATTCCTAATTACACAGACCAATGTTACACAAAAGACCACCAAAGATAACTAAACATTCATCTTTTCAAAGGAGGTTTGTAAATGAAAGAGGTGCAGTTGACGTAACTGAATTACCTGGTAACTGGACAGTGGAAACCAGTAGCCACCAAACACAGAAGGATTCAGTTTCATGCGGAATTTTTACGTTATTGTTCATATGTATGTATTTGGCTAGTATCCTGATAACATATTATACATTAGGCATTTCAAATGCAAACAGTCAAGTAACAACTGCAATTCAACAATGACCAGAACAGGCTATGAAACATGAGACGAGGAATTGCCATACAGTTGTTAGATATTTCAGATAGAAATTTTTGAGAAATAATTTTGTGAAGATGGTTTGAATTTCTAAAGAAAAATTGAAAATTACAATGATTATCACCTATCTAACAGTTGGTCATGATGTGATTAGTACAGAGGTTGGAGGTATACAAACACAGTTTTACCATACAATAAAAGGGTAAATTGCATAAATATTGAAAATTATCCCTTGTAGAATATTAATTGCCCTCACAAACTCGTGCAATATTGTATTCTACTCGGATTATATCCACTAATCAAAGTGCAAGTCCTATAATATACATGTTTCTCTATTTTTTACCGTAACCTTGGTAAAAATGGAGCACTCTGTAATAAGCATGTTACAGTCAAAAATGAGAATTTAATTATATTGTAACATGGTAGCAAGACATAAAATTGTGTATTTAGAATACTACAAAATATCTCCCCACTTCATATAAGGATATTGTTACTATTCATGTTATGCTGTGCTTTAATCATAAAAAGAAATGCATTAGAGGTCACAGGTCACTATTTTATCGTTATATATTACCCTACTTTTACATATCAAACAGCAAATATTTAACATATTTACCCTAATTTTACATATCAAAAAGCAAATATTTAAAATATTTGACCTTTACGTCAAAGGTAACCAAACAATTAACACAAAACCTTGCCTTCATGATTGATTGGTTGTTAGTTGATTAACGTCCAGTGGCAAATATTTCATGCAAATTCAGGACGAAAACAAGTTAACAATAAATCAATATGTAGACTGTGAGCAAGGGACGGGTAAGGGAGGGAATTTAAAACTGCCATTGGAAAAATTGCGGGTTGAATAGGGGCGGAAACTTTAGCCTTGTAACTGGCCGCCTTTTCTTTGACAACTTTTGAGAAGGGGAGTTCGAGTATTTAGACATCCCGCTCGAACTAACGGACGCCCCTTTAGCAGGGGTTCTACCTGCAGGCGGAGAAACCGAACGGCCTATTTCTATACCCCGGCCGCCCTCGGTTGGCAACACAATAGATACCAGATAGTTTTACCTGCACTGTAAAGAAAAATATGTTGCATGATTGCCAATAAGACAGCCATAATTTCACTCCAAATAACAAAAACTAAATATACTGCAGTCTGCGTCCTGCTGTTGTTTAATTCTTTAGTTCTAAATCGAGATCACATTAATCAGAGGATAGACAAATAATAAATGAAAAATTAATATTGTTATATATAATGTGTGACATGTGTAATTGTACTAACCTATGCATTTATATTTTCTCTACAAAAAACCCCTGTTTCTGTAGAGACTAACTTCACAGGGTACCTTGTTTACAAAAGCTGTAGTGATGGGGTAATTGTAACAGTTTATAGTGCAATAAAAATATTTTGGCTTAAAAATAAATGAAAAATCGGCGTAAGCTTTCTGAGGTACACTTACGCCATCAGGATCAACCATTTAATGGTGACGGTGGAAAGATATATCCAAGTTGAAGCAATATACATGACAACGACCATCATCTGTTCAGAAATACAACCTGAAGCTTGGAACAGGGACGATAATAGCGGGGCAATTGCCAAACGTTATCCCCATTTGCACTGAAGCAATTATATTGACACACAATTATTGTATTGGGAAAGTAGAATTCATTAATTTGCCTTAAATCTTGGAAATAAGTTGCATCTCTTGGTGCATAAATCTTAATATGAAGCAAAGTCATTGGTGTCCGTGGTCCGTTATGTTTTGGAATATTTGTATTAGATTGTCACTTAAGCTGAGATCGGTCTGTGACAAAGCATCAGCAAAATAAAGAAAGAAAAAAGGGGATAAACAGTTTATTTCTTTTTGCTATTTTAAATAACTCAGAGGTGAACTCCGTTCCAAACGAATCAAAACTCAAGTAGGCTAGTTGATGGGTACGACTGTGTTTTATGTGCTGGTGTTTTTCTTTTGTTTTGTTATTTTTTACATTGATTCCGTCAACCTATTTGTTATATTTGATTTGTTTGGGGGATAATTTAGATCAACTTACAGTATAAAATGCATAACGTCGCATTTGTCCAATTGCATTTAAAATTGTTTTTCGTGTTCGTTTGAATGAGATTTTTGTAATATTTCAGCAGTTCTAAATGTTTTCCCAATTAATTTTAACAGTTAACAGACTAGACGATAAGAACAACGGTAGTTGCTTCTGTTTATTTTACAACCAGACCACTGCTGGTTGGCTTGCAGCTAGAGAACCTCTTTCCAGTCCAGAATTTACACGACATAAGTATTTTAACGGAGACGGTTTATATCGTTTTAATTTTTATTACGCTAAATTTGTAGTTAAAAAGAAACTGGTCTTAGTTAAAATTCATAATTACTTATTGCAAATTATTGAATTATTTTGGAAATGTAACGAAATTTTCAGAAAATCATTGTTTTTTATTATTTTCATTGAAAAATCACTTAGAAGGACGCTTTGATTGCACAATACGTTTTAAGAGGATGGAAGTTGATTTTCTGAATCGTTCAAATAAAATTTAGGAATGCGACCACAGGTACCATTTGGATAAAATTATTTTTGTTGAGCAAGTTAATTTATATTTTTCAATCGTTTGTCCTTTCCAAATGTTTTTTTATCCCTACTGAACCATAAAAAATAGTTAAGAACGGTATTGGTATACTTTTGTGAGGATGGAACCTGATTCATTTCATTTCTTCTTCAAAATGCAGAGCGAATGGTATATTTCGTTAAACTGCAAAACAGAAAACCGTCACTTTATTTCAAATTTTAACTTTAATCGTTTTCTTTTTCATATCTTTGTTTTCTATCATTCATCGGGTTATGCATTGTTGAAATTATTATATGAGTTACTGGTCCTAAATCATATTAATTTTCAAGTTTACAATATTTCTACTAAAAATGACACATATTCAGAATAACTGCAACAACTCTTCCTAAATACGGATATTTTAGTGTCAATCTTTAAATGCTTTAGAAAAATACACTGAGTCTCATGAACAGAAACCATTCAAGTATAAACTCTCAACTCGAAAATTGCATTTGTATTACAGCGAAATGGTACCATTGGTGGGATTGTTATTCATTTTGGCAAAACTGACCATTTGGTGGGTTAAAATGAATTTTCCTTATACTTACAGATACCCATATATTAAAATTTCATCAGTCAAATGTTAATACAATTTACATTTTCAGAAGTTTAGTTCATATCATCTAAAAATAATGTAACCCAGGTATATATTTCATCGTTTCAGCGCCGTGCATGTAGACAAACAAAATGGTCAGGGGACGACAATATCAATTTTAACTGTAAAGATAAAATTAAAACACGAACTCTATTATACAGAAAATAAACCTTGAAAAAGACGATGCCGCGGAAGCCTTCGTTAGCAGAAAGCTTATTTTGAATTGCAACAAAAAGCCGTGTTAAGGTAGTTTACAATGTTTTCGTTTAGTTTAATCAAGGTAGGTCTCCATATAAAAAGAAGTTATACCAAATTCATCCTTTCAGACGACTAACACGATCATGTCCAAGATTTAATCAATAAACCCAAACCAAACTATATCATATCAAAACTCACACAAATGTAAATGAAGCAAACCAGAATATGTAGAGTTATCCTTTTCTGGATTCATGGATTAAACTTTTTTTATTTCACAAGATTAAAACAAATGTCACTTCCAATTTTCTGATGGCAAATCACTTTTTCTTCATCAAACAGTGTTCACATTTCTCAACTAGTTAGTCTGCAGCGATGTTTTAGATGTTAATTAATGTTATTACTGCATTACACTATGTATATCGCAACTTAAAACATTGGTTGATGCCTCTGCTGGTAGACCAGAAATCTCCGAGGGTATTCACCAACCCAGTTGTCAGTCTTGTTTGACAAGAAATTAATCAAACAATGTTTTACAAAAATTTGCTGCATTTGTAAAATTCTGTAAATACGCAAAGTCCTCGAAAAGTATCGCACTTAGTGTTTGTCACTGCCGTCGGATTTGGCTTCCCATTTCGATTTGTTTGGATTTGAGAGTTTGGAACTTGTTCTTCCTTTATTTTGGTTCTAACCTTCTGATGAGAGGTTACGCATTGAAATGTACATATATAGCCTATAAAAATTCTCCTTATTTATTCAACATTGATAATTTTGTATTTTATTTGTTATAAAAAATGCATGTAACCAAGACCCTCTTTCAACACTACATAAATATTTCATTTATATTATTCTTTTACCAACAGAAAGTTCAGATAACAAAAACACTTAAAAACTTTGTTTCATACGAACGCAAATTCAGGTATTACTTTCAGGAAATAGAAGAGATCAATCTCATTTTAATTACTATGTGATATATCAGAATGTACTCTGAAGCTGGTAACTTAAAGATGCTTAAGTTTTTATTGACAATTTATTCCTTATATTTTGTAGCATTTTTTACACCCCCCTGGTCGATTTTAATCGTGTAACATGTGATTTTCAATTGTTATAATTTTAATTTCTTGTATTATGTCTTCACGAAAGGAAATTATTTTTTTTTAATTATTATTATTAATATATATAAATAATTTATAGATATTAACCAGTCATATTAAAGAATAACAGTCAAATTTTCGATAAATTTCTGTCGTCTGAACCCGACAGGATTTCACAAAATAAAGATGCCTTATTCAATCAAGATAATTTGCAGAATGCGATATCTGCAATCACGTCTCTATCTGGCAAAATTTGTGATATAAATTTATGTGATAAAAAATTTATGCTATGATACATTCCATAATGATAATCCTGACCTGTAGTAACAGCAATAAAGTAATGCTCAATGCAGAAACCTGTACATGCCTCTTGCTCAATCCTGGCCTTAAGAGAAGAATATCCAATGTATAATCCAGATTTTTTTTTAGATCGCAACAAGACATTTGTTGAAATTTTGGAAAATTTCTGGTAAAGATTCATGCGACTAAAAAATTTATATTATTTTACATTCAGAATTTATTATTCTGACCTTAAGAGATGAATATAAATTGTATAATCCATATTATTTTTTGTTCGCGACAAGACATTTGTTCAAATTTTGGAAAATTACTGGTAAAGATTCATGAGACTAAAGAATTTATGTTATTTTACATTCAAAATTTATTATTCTGACCTTAAGAGATGAAAATAAATTGTATAATCCTGATTATTTTTTGTTCGCGACAAGATATTTGTTCAAATTTTGGAAAATTTCTGGTAAAGATTCATGCGACTAAATAATTATGAATTTAGAATTTATAATTCTGACCATAAAATGTATAATTCAGATTATTTTTAGTGCGCAACAAGACATTTGTTCAAATTTTTGAAAATTTCTGGTAAAAATCCATGCGACTTAAGAATTTATGCTTTTTTACATTCAGAATGTATAATTCTGACCTACTAACTTGCATACAATATACTAAATCCAGATTTCTTTGTTCACGACAAGACATCAATTATTTCAATTTGCAATATTTCAGTATAAATTATTTCATTCAGGAATTATAGTTATGATTCTGACCTATAACACAGCGCTAAATTAATTTTTGTTTCGTAAAACGTCTTTTTAATATTTTGAAGATCTGGAGTTTATGAGAGTTTGTCATTTAAAATAAAATATAATAATTAAATCACCGTGATCGTCATTTTTGTTTTGACAAAATATAGAAAGTATATGCATAAAAATCTTTTGAATCGCCCAAATTTTTTAATAAAGTTATAACAGGACATATATGTATAACATATGTTTCTGGTTTTAATAAATACGATAAAAACAGTACTTTTTTCGTTTCGTCAATTTTCATTCGTAACCCATTATGACCTAAAATCACACGATTGAAACCGTTTTATTTGCGTGTAACGTGCAACGTGCATCGTGTTTCGTGCGGTTTGCGTGTAACATGCAAATCGTGTGCGTGTAACGTGTGAATCGTGTGCGTGTGGTTGGGAACCTTTTACGTTCCAGGGGGTGTAATATACTGGAGACATTTCATTGGCTACCAATCGATATTCTCGTCTCGTGACGTTTCTTCTTCTGTGAAGCCGTTGAGTTTTAGTGAAATACTAAGATCCCTGATCCTTTCATTTCACATTCATTAAATAGATGATATCCTTTTACTAAATAAATTATCATTATTTTAGTAACATTATGTATGATTTTTATCTTGTCTTATACCTACATCATAATATCAGGAAGGAGAATGAATTTGATTTTCGCATCGTGAATTTCCATTTATCGATATCAACATTTCTATCAATATGGAACTTATTCCAATGAACAACATCCGAAATTTTATTGACTCACGTTATTAATTGTTCGATTCAATTCTTTACATGGTTGCGTTCCACGCGCCATTCATTTATTACTGCTTTATCAACTAAATTTGCTATGACTGATAAAGAAGAGCGCTTTATGTACTATCTCTGCTAATGTAGCAAATATTATATTCGCTTACAAAAAAAAAGTGGTATGAATTCCTTTTTTAATTTGAGCGAAATAGCCCTAGAAAATACTAAGTTTAAAGCACCATAACGAAAAATATGTCCATTCCAAACAAGACAAACAGCATTGGCATTCATGTATCCCATGGTATATGAACAAGCAATTGGTAGTGTGAAACTAATTTACCTAAAACAAGATTTTTGTCAAAAAAATTTCGATCTAAATTTGAACGAAGAAAAACCCATGTATCCCTAACGATATATGGTTCGCCCATTCGTCATTATATCTTGTTTTAAATAATTCATCTAAATACCCTTTCTCTTATCTTCGTTTATTCGGCAATAAACAGATACGATTAATCCTGGCTTAAATTTAAAAAGTTGGTGTTGTTATCTTAAGCTCATGTTGTATATAAAACAGAATACATGGTTTACTGTCAGGGTCTTGATCAGCATGGCATTTCCGTATTTTAACTAGTGACACCTCTCTACATGGCAAGCCCCAACGAATCGGCACTTTAATTTTGATTTTCACAAAAGCGGAATCGTTTAGGCTCGCCTCGCAGAAAAATGTGGATCCAATCTCCTCCTCCTCACATTGCTCCTGGTTCATGTCACGGCATCCAAAATGGCAGTCGTGCTGGTTGATAAAAGTTGTTTAAGCAGACTTATATCATTGCCACAACATAAAATAATATTTTAAAACTAAAGATATTTAAACAAGTATGTTTTATATATATTTTGGATTTTAAGAACGTTTGGTTATTGGATGTATAAAAATAAATATATATTGTTAAATCCACATTCGGAGTTCGACGTGTAAAATGATGAGGTTCATTCGAAACCTAAGGTGTCCCTTACAAAGGTAAAATGAATAAATTTCTTTTTACAGGAACAACTGTAACTGTTTGAATTTTACTACTAGGATCCCAGTGCCCATGGGCAATCGCGATTTGTAGGTGTTTTTAGAGATTTTACGGTACAATTTCTACACAAACGTTAACCCCGATTCCATATACACACGGCCAGCACACTTCTGATAAAAAACACGAAATGATCTGCAGAACTGGACTTTTTGAATGAATATTTATTTATCAACCAAATTGTTTTTGAAGACTGCTTAAAAATTATTTTAAAGCATCATTAAAGCTATCATAAATATCTTCGGATTATCAGGTACCAGCAAACATTGTGAACATTCTACACACAAAGAACGTTTGAACCAACTGCTGAATGAGATTGCGAACGCCGGAAAAAATATTAAGACATCATGTTACAAGAGGAAAACGCTAAAAGTCGAAATATTTAATGTCTGAATAGGTATATACGATCTGCATGGGAAACAAAACGCCGTCAAAGATCATCAATTATGTAATTGGAGATCTGATCAAAGAAGCACGAGAAAGGAAATTCTTCCACATTTTTATTAACAAAGAGAACTGTAAGCATCATTAACCAGAGTAATTTCTATTGCACACGTTATCTGTTTTACAGGTAAATGAATCCTTTCTTACTTCATAAATCAAACATCATCCATTCTAAAGTAGTCATAACATGCAGCCAGCGGTCTAAATAAAATTCGACCAAGGAATTTAATACTTATATTTTATATGAGTCATAAAAGAATACATAAAGAAAGAACATGCAGAAATAAACCTTTGAATACTACTGATATATAATAAAACTGTTAAAAACTCCCCCAGCATTGTTCAGTTTTAGCCTTAGGTTTTAATATCATCGTCTGGAACAAACAATGAGAAATTACTAGTTCCTGTACAACAGACAGATAAACGTGTCGCTTATTTCTGCATTGTTAATAAACTAAATCAGCTATGAGGGGAAGTAAAAACTATAGCAAGTTATAAAATTATAAAAAATATTTAACATATGCCGCAAAAGTAAAAATAATCCAATTTTTTTATTTTTTCTTGGATATTTTAAAGTGAGTCAAAATGAGAGGCCCATTTCAGTTAAGAGGAAAATCCTCTGAATGTAATATCCTTAACTTAATATATGTTCCACCCAATTAATACCTTCCAATGGCAGACATTTTTGTATGAATTTATGAGCATTTCGTATAGTCTACATGTAGCCTTAATTTTCCTTCACTAATTAAAGTCTCCAGCTTAAATATTTGTAGGCGGTATCAATAGGGCTCTCGTTCACTGGACCACGCTTTCATTTTAATGCTTCATGTTTTTTGTTTGTTTTTACATGAACACTTAAAGAATATGTGTTTCCTCGGATCATGTTTAAATTGTTCTGTCTTTCACGAATCTCATCGCATGATGAGTTGCTTACTTCTTTTCACGCTTACTTTTTACTATCACTTTCTGTATGTTTCAATATGTACATTGCAGAAGTTTTTTTTTCGACGTCAGTATCCGGGAAGACCACCACTGTAACATGATTGGAGTTTGGCATTGACTGATAACAGGTTTTTATAAATCTTAAAAGAGTATTTTTTATAATTGACAACGTGGCTCTAAAATTTTAAAATTAACTAATACGATAAAAGCCTCCCTAGTTAATTATGATGAACACTATATATATCCGAATTCTAACATAATCGAAAATTGTCTGATAATTTTAACGCCAAAGAAGCATATTATTAATAGAACTTGCATTGCTCATACACATTTGACACAAATCAATCTTTAAACAGCTTTAAGTAATTACTTTGAAATTTGATTTAATTCCCACGGAACAGTTCTGATATAAATTCATCCGACGTTTGAAATCAAATAAAAGAACGTTATCAGAAAATGCTCCAGACCTGAAAACAAGCTTTATTCCTCCAATAAGAAAATGAGGAGCAGTTAAATAAAGGAATCGACATGTTCACGCATTTAACATGAGCCCATTTAACAGGAACTTTACATGAACATGTTACAATATTTTACTGAGAATTATGCAGTATTCGATCGTCTTCACATTGTATGTTAGAACAGAATAATTCACAAACGAAAGGATTGTGGCACAAACTATTAATAAGATTGTTTAATTCTGCACGCTGAAAACAAGTTGTAGGGCAATCGGCATTGGTATAGATTTGATTAAAATGCCAATTTGTTATATCTATCCGTTTTTTGTTGAAAATTGTCATGTTGTCATATTTTTAATGCATTGTAAATTGACATCTTGATTGACATTGTCTATGTCTTGATCATATCAAATAAAATCTAGAAAAAAATCTGTAATTATGATATACAAGCTCAAGGATTTACTTAGACCTGTAGAAGTTTAAATTTTACTGTCATTTGGTGGGTGACTGTCTCATGGACAATCATGCCACATCTCCTATTTTTATATTTCATCATTGTAAACCACACAAAATGTCTATACAGTCCAGAGATGTATTGCATATGAAACATACATTCAAGTATCCTACAATTAATAATTAATAAGAGCATCCGTATATGTTCCTGGAAACCCTAGAAAAGATCTTCGCTGTAATTCTTACAGTGGCGTTATTGATATGGTACATAATGTAAGCAATTGTGGCTCTGTTAACAATGAATATTTATTCATATGCGTTATAACATGTCGTATCTTATAAATATCAACTGACTAGTATTTGTACTGCCTGCTCTGCATTTTCTGTTAATTCATTTAGCAGGTCTTTTGTTTACAATTTGGTTAATTATCAGTCTAAAATGTGGTAACATGAGAATGGTTTGTATACTTCTCGACAGAAATAATTGCCATGTTCTGGAAAATATATACAAACACGAAACCTCCTGTTGTCTTAACCTTGCACAACTATACCTTAGCCAGTCTAGTATTTGTTAACGGGCGACCGCATGTACACAGTGACAAAGTATCGACAAACCTAAGGTGGAAAAAATGCACGCATACGAAAAAAAAAAACCAGAAATCATTACCTCCAAGAAGTGGGCAGTTAATCATTCCGAAATAATGGCTGTAACCATTCGATTTGCTGACATGAAAACAAAGTAGGTACATAACAGACATCAGGACAACATGTAGTTCTAAACAAGATTTCTGTTGAAAATATTTGTCGGCCACACTCAAAACTCGTTAACAGTGCATTGTTATTTACTTTACTAATATATTAACAATGAACTAAGTGACAGTTACTACAAAATTACCAGTGTTAAATATGGAAAACTTTAGGTTTTCGATATGTATATTTCAAGGAGTAACTTTCATCAATAGCATTAGAACCGAAACAAAGGAGGTCAAAGATCAAAACACAGCAGAAGAAGCACTCGAATCCAAACATATCGAAATAGTAAGCCATATCCGACGGCAGGGACAACTACTACGAAGCCTTTCCATAATTTCATTGCTTTAGAAAATTAGCAAATGCAGCTAATTTCTGAGAAACACTGTTTGATAAATTTCATGTCAGACAAGTCTGATAACTGGGCTTGTGAATACCATCGGGGATAAGATCCACCAGCAGATGCATCGACCCAATTGTTTCAAAATACAAAATTACCAATTTTGAATAAATAAGGAATATTTTTGGTATCCTTTATGTATATTTTAATGACATAATGTTGTAAATGTGTACAGTGTTGTTGTATAACAAACTTACATTGATGGTGGTTGTCATGTTTTTTTTCAAATTTTACTTAAGTTACTTTTTAGACTTAATAAAATATCAATAGTAATTCTAGGCACGATTTAACAATATTGCTAAATTTCATTTTACAAATTAAATTCTATTTTGTGATTAGTTTTTTAAATATTACGTCTTGGGCGTAATTGGAAACATCATTTACAAGAAATCCTGCCTAAATTTTTATGACAAAGAAGAAAAACTAGCAACTGAAAATTACATACCGCTAATCAATATAGATTATACAACAAAAATTATTTGAAAAATGGTGGAGACAAAACAAAGATTGCATTCCAATGTTTAGAATCACTTTGGTGTCTTGAAAATACAGGAACCAGAGTAAATTGCGGTCGATAGCATTTTTCTTCATAATTTGATCTGATAAATTACATAAAATATGCCTACAAAACAAATCCATCTTTATTATCTAAAATCAGATTTAAAAAAATAAGAATATGGAATATATGCCAGAAAGATACGACCCACACCTTACATACGTAAATAACAAATATTCAAAAGCCAAAAATACCACGTGTAAAATGCATTTCTAAATTTACCTTCATAAGAAACACTTGGGGTCAAAAATGGGAAGAGCAGTCAAATGTTATTGAATTCAATTCCAATTATATTCATGGACCATACAGCTTTTGGCGTAATGAACGCCGATAAGCCAAAAAGCTAACTATCGAAGAATTTGACCAATTTTAATGTTTGGAAGATTTTAGCCGTATCTTTTCAACATGCATTCCGGTACCCGGAAAAAATTAGAGCATATACACCTCAAGCACAGGGAAGTTGTGACGACCTCCACACAAATTAAGAAAAAAACCAGAACATATTTGATTTGATAAAAATATAAGCTTTTGGTGTGTATATATTTAAATTGCCAAAACTGTAGGAATAGACGTTACTTCAAATTTATTTTAGCTGCATTATTGACTTCGCTTTTAAAACTTTTAAGGCAATGTAAAAGGAATTCAAAGATACCAAAGGGGCAGGTGGAAATCGTTAAGTCTGAAGACAGACAAGTCCATGGCCAACAAAATGAAACGAAAGACAAACGTAGAACACACAACACTACACTTAATCTGAATGGGCTAAACCATTTCTAACACATGTTTTTTATTTTCTTGAGTGAACCTACTTTTTTCAATGTATATTTCATGGACCTTTTAATATGATGTGTTTTTTTGCAAGTGAAAACAATTCTAACCGTCCAAATAAGTGACCTAAACGACTTGAGTGGTAAATGCCTTATTTATTCGTGACAAAAACCGCTGACGCTATTATACCTGAAATTCAAGTTTTATCACCAGGGTCAGATTGCGTCAGAATGTCCACAAAGAGAAATCTATACTTCTTAGAAGTGTTGAAAATCTAATATAAACAAGAAAGGACAGCTATAATGGGATGTAAATAAAGTAAATGAACGCAGTCTCCCATAATCAACGACCGAAGATGATTTTATTAAATAAAACGAGTCCAGGCTAAAAGGCCAGACGCATATCTATCACATATGTGCAAATATTATAGAAACTAAATGTGTTGTGAAAATGTATGGACGTTAAGATTCACGATAGAAGTGCAATCATTTTATCATTTATTTTTGATATAAATTCAGTTTTCATTCAATTACAGCCCCGCAATGTGAGAAAGAAACGATTTTTCATAACGGACAGCTTATTGAATTGCAATGATTAAAATAATTAATCGATATAAACAATTGAATTGCTCCTTTTAGCAACACTTGATAGAGAAATAAATATAATTCTGTATCCTTTTAAGACAAGCTGATAAGTCATGGTTGAAGAAACCCATTTTCTATGTAACATTAGCCGTTTATCTATATTGTCGGAAATTTGGAAACCAGGCTTTATGAAATGCTTTGTTTCAGGTAGCACACGTGCTTTTCGACCAAGTCCATCAAATGTCTTTTCATATTCAGAATATTTCGAATACATCACAAAAAGTCTATTAAAATATGTTTTCGTCAGGTTCTGGTCTTGAGTGACAGTTGCAGCTGCTGAAATATCGCCTTAATTGGATACGGAAATTAAAGCCGTCATGGTTCTTTAATAGCTTTGTTCCTCAACAGATATTGATTGAATTAAGTGATTGAATAGATTGCTGGAAATGTCCATCAACTAGTAATTGATCAGAAAGGGTCAATTTTACAAATTATTTTTAGTGAAAGAATCTTTGATTTAAACAAACATTTTATAGATGTACATTGGTAAGCCACGAAATTCAACATAATTGGTTCAATGCTAATCGCTTACTGTTTTTTATAAGTTTAATAGTTTCATGTTGCTCGTGTTAGTTCTCATTTCCCTGCAGTCTTTCGTTTGTAAAAACAAAAAAGTTCATCGCCATAGCAAAATTATTTTCATTTTATTTACTTTTTACAATTATATATTTTATTTTTATTGAAAAACCAAACTCAACTCTGTTGTATTTGCCTTGAAATGAAATAAAATCGTCTCTCATGACAAGATAAATATGAAATTAAGTGTTAGGTCTACTCAGTTGGTAATGTTGAGCTTTAACAAATCGCATACTTTTATCCGATTCTGCTGTAGGCTAAGCAAAGAAATGGCATATTGAAATTTGCTCCCACTGACTGTACTTTTCCTGTCAAGATATTGATCATAACGTACAGCCGTCATCAGAAACAGAAGACTTAGCAAATAATAGTTCTTTTTTTTAAATTGCAGACTTTTTATAACTGGCTATTAGCGCATCAATTGTACAGCTTAGGAAAAAACGCAAACAATTTCTAAATGAACCATGTTACAAATATAAACAGCAGAAGTAATCATTCATTTATTATATATTTTTATTTTGAGAACTTGTTTTAATATCAGTTTCATACACATCCAAGTTTAGATTTAGATAAAGCTTAGCAAAGTTGACGAATAAAATGTTTTTAAAACCTCAATAAAGTTTTGTTTATATCCGGTACAAAGTTCAGCCTACCATAGAAGTCTGCAAGTCTGTTTATCATTATAAGCTTCTACCAACCAATGTCACAAATGCGATGAATTATTAAGATGACAAAAAACAGAAAGAATACTGAGTCAGCGGTAGTTATTTTAAGGTAGCCCGGGCGATGCACATTGAAATAAACATAAAACCCTACCAAGTTCACATAGGTAATATCTAAAAAAAACATCTAACGATAGAACAACAAATTTCTATTGTTTGTACAACTATTTCGTTTCCTTGGTGGAAAATAAAACAAATATTGTTGTATCGCCTTAACAGTTTTCTATGCCACTCTACTAGATATACTCCATGATGTCCAAAGGGGGACGAATCGTAAAACAGAAAAGGAACAGAGGAAAAACGACATGAACAACAACTAATAAACCTCACATTGAAACCAGCGATTGAGAAACATAAACCCGTAAAGTCACGGGTTGATCTCTGGTGTTCAGGGTGTTACTGTCGTTCAGGTAATTAGTAATATTATTTGAAATGCCAAAGATCATATATTAAAGTACATTAATGTTGTATTGATAAGTTTATGATAGTTATCTTGTGGTTGTCATGCTTGTAAAATCGCAGCATTTTATTTATATAGGTCTAATGTGACGTAGTTATTTCAACAAAATCCAGTCAGTGTAACGAAGTATTACTGTTCATGCAAAATCAATGGCCAAATTTAAAATTACAGGAAGCTTGGGACAAGACAGTATCGAATTACAAAGAAAAATGTTATATGATAGAAAATGCATTACCATTATCTATCTTATAAACTCCATAATGTAATTTCTTTGTAGGTGATCGAACTAAAAAGCATTTTGAAATTCAAGTCTTATCGCCTTACCAACCGATATTGAGGATTAATTAATCTTAGGTATGACTGTTCTGTATATCACGATAAAGCATACCTGTATCCGGCACTGTAGTATCAGTATTAAAACTTACAATGACATCCACTTGTCTTACGCTTATACAAATATTCTTATATGGTTATACAATATTCTTGGTATTCTGTATATACAAGTGTAATGTGCTCTCTTAAGAGAGAAAAAATAGACTATTCTCAGGCACAGATATAGAGGAGATGTGGTATGATTAAGATTATAAAATAATCTCGTTTAAAACGCTTGCCCGGGCTCAATAAAATAACGGATCTCTATTATCGTTCAGATTGCTAAGTATGAATATTGCTATCATGGATACATATTGTTTACTCAGATGTTTTTAAGTTTTCCATGTGTATCTTCTCTTCCACGAAACTGCAAAATCTAATTGTTTTAGATGTTTTATATTGTAAAATAACATTTATAAAATGTGAAGGTTATATGACATTCTATGGCTGCGTAAAATAAGTTTCGTCATTTATGATAAAAAAAAGTGTGGAAGCGTTAACACATCCGGTACAAATATATATCTTAGTGTCCGAATCGAATAGGTTAACCAAGTTGACAGTTGCAGATGTATAACTTCAATCATCAAAAATTTTTATCCTATGTTTACTTACTTATCGTAGAGATACTTTTATGGTCATGTAAATAAAAGTCGTAAATTAGAACACAATCCATTCGAACATACTGTTGATTGACTACATTTATCATGGGGCTGTAAAAGGCCCCCCCCCAAAAAAAATATTCATAAAACACGACAATCGACCTTATCTAATAAAAATGGTGAACAAATAATAATAAATAACTAATTAAACAACGACAACCACTGAAGTATAGGTTTCTGGCTTCGTACAGGCACATCAAGTAAGGCTTGGGTTCAACCATTTTGCGAGCGCTCCATCCCTCCCCCCTAACCTTGGACAGTGATGTGACAAAACAGCAATGAAAACACACTAAAAATTGGTTGAATTGGATTTAACACTTGAGATCTATTCTGAAAACTAAATAACAAATACAATTAAAACAACTATATAAATCAATAAAGTATCGACCTCGAAAGAGTACTTGTAGTTGCTGTCTGCTTGTTCACAACCCCAAAGCACCCGATCAGGAAACCAAGTTTCCCTGTAGTATTGTATCAATATAAAAACCTCCCATTGGATTTAGTGTTTAAATATCATTAGAAGAGAAGTCAAAGAAAGCATGAGTTGTGGAAATGTCAATAAAAATATCTATAGACAGGAAGTAGAAAATGTTATAACATGACTAAATAATTTGTCAGTTATACAGAGATTGTGTTCATTAAAATCTGAAACATCGCTACAAACACGGGCATACGAACAAGCTGGGAAATATAAACACCGTATGAAGCATCTTTATAACACTACTTTTTTTTTAATCAATATAGACGCTTTACTCAACAATTTTCACCAAATTAAATTTTTGTCAATATTTTGCTACGTTTTATCCTACATGCTGTGGATACTTTCAATTTTGAATTTAAAAGATACACTTTTCTGAACTATCAATGAAAGTTTTTCGCTAAATCCAGCTGAAAATGTAAGCTTAAAAGAACCAGATATATTAATGTCCATTTCAGTTCCTTAAAAAATTGATTTTGCAGTCTAGCAATTATGTTTGCCAGCCAGATTAGTTCAGTTTTGGTCACAACAAGGATAATTATATGACGTCCCTGTAAAAGATTGATTTGCTCTTGAAAAAAAAACAAAGATTTTAATTTAAAAAAATAATTTTAATTAATATTCCTATACTAACTCTACGGGTTCCTTTCTTGCCAATTACCTCACC
Source organism: Geukensia granosissima (assembly GCA_032357055.1). NCBI lineage: Eukaryota > Metazoa > Mollusca > Bivalvia > Mytilida > Mytilidae > Geukensia > Geukensia granosissima. The sequence goes on along the minus strand of JAULBM010000029.1, from coordinate 1,705,781 downwards.
AGGTCCATTCTTAGGTAGATCGAAAATCCTTATCAAGCCAATCAAGCATAAAGTTCATAAACACTTTTATGAGTCCTTTCCTGATCCTCCTAATGAACACATCTTCACAATATCGATATATCATACTGAATGTCGAAAAAAAAATAGAAAACAACTACCTAATGCATGAGCAAGTCAGTTTAATTGACATTTAAAATATATTTGTACGTTACAAAATCTTGTTTATGTTGTGTGAGGCAAAAAGAATCTAAGGCACTGAAAAATGGAAAGACCTCGAAAAGAATTGCATTAAGCAGTTGTCCCTGCCTTCAGATTTGGCTTCCCATTTCGATTTGTTTGGATATGAGAGCTTAATGGGCTATGTTTGGCTCTTGGACTTCCAATGTGTTGGTTCTAATGCTACTGATGAGAGATTACTCCTTGAAATGTACATATAGTATACCATAATTATCGGGTCAACTAAGGTATCTGGAAAAAAGTTCCTCTAAGGCGTATTCAGATCTCTTATTTGAGTAAATAGGCCGTTACTTTAATCAAGAGTTCGTTTGGTTAGCTAGGTCGACAGGGTCGACAAGGTCGACAGGATGGACACGGTCGACAG
>JAULBM010000029.1:1678814-1705080 GCA_032357055.1 Geukensia granosissima | reverse complement strand
TTTGGAAATCCCAAATTATCTCAAAAACCATTCAGATCCCCACCCCTAAACCACATATATTCTTAGTCAGCATGAAACACAAATTACAAGGGCACCCCCAGGGGTTGGCCCCACCCCCCTAATTTAGGAAATTACAAATTATCTAAAAAAAAAAAAAGCGCGGGGATATGCAGCGTGGCTGCTTCGACTAGTTGGATAATTTTGATACGTGGTTAACGTATATCAACTATGGTTTACAGAAGTAATACGTCGCATGTGTAAAAAGGCAATAAAAATCAGGTAGCGCTGTATCAACATCACGAACTGTGTGAACAAGAATCACAAGTCAAATCGCAATGCCTTTTTGATTGAAAACGCATTTTATCATCCATTATAAACGGTTAACCTGCGATTCAGCTACTCCATGAAGATTTTGAAGTTTAGAACACACATGATATTTGTTTACGGCTATGCTGGCTTTAAAATAAATTCCTTCCAATGTAAAGTCAGGTGTTCATATTTTATATTTTCTTAGTTATTTTTTTATATAAGAAAATTTATGTTCTTTCTTCGCTTGAATTTTTCCTTCATACCGGATGTTCTTCACGTATGATTATTTCCATAATTCTCCTGGGAACGGCAATTACATTCTCGGGTTCCAAAAATCAACCGTTTTTGCGATTCACTCTTTGCATATAGTGTTTTACATCTTTCCAAGATAAAAATTTTTATTCTCCTGTTGTTATTTCTATATTTGACTTATCGGCTTTAATTATGTCATGTAATGTATACAACATTTGGTAACTAGAAATTCATAAAGCTATTTTTGTCTCCTGAAACGTCGATTTCAGTTCCTTTAAATAATGCCGGGCGAGTTTATTTGTAAAACCTAACATAAGAATAGTTGGTTGAACATTCTTAATTCCAAATCAACGTACGTCCGTACCTAGAACTTCAAATGTTTATTCTGGTTGGTCATTTCTTCACCTCTCATCATAAAAACGGGGGGAGGAGGTTCCGGGGGGCAAGACTTCCTTTTGGCACCCCCACAATGTATGTCTATGCTTATTTCGTCAACCAAAGGGGTGCCAAAAGGAAGTCTTTCCACAGGCAAAAGGTGCACTCGTACATGCTGTCGATTCGAATGCAACGATCTTAACTTTTGGGTTGTAACCTGGAAAAATACTTAAATTTTGATATGACTGATTTGCTCATGTTTGAAATAGCTCGCGTATAAATTATTTCGATACTCAGTGCAAAATACTGATATTTAAGAGATGTGTTCATTAGAACGGTCAAGTAACAACTGACGTGCAAATGGATTTTATGCTTGATTGGCTTGATTAGGGGTGAGTTTTTTCGCCTGTATCTGAAACATGTTCAGCGAATCAGAATCATGTTCCATCCATTTAAAAAACGTAATGTTCCAACTTACTATTTTTTGGTTATGATTTTAATAAGAATCATTGGTCTCTTATGTTTCAAATGATTCGAAATCATGTTTCTGTTTCATTTAAAAAAAAAAATTTAAAACATAAAAACGACCTTGAATCGTGTTCCAGATTCACGTGAAAAAAAAAAAACGCACCCTGGGTATCTTTATCCTACTTGAGAATGGACCTGTCCAGGTTAACCCCATTGATTAATTATTGGAAAAAATATTAAATAAATTTTCTCAAAAGCAAGTTTATATTTTTTGAAAAGCTAAAGTGGAATAAGGGACGTATCACCATTGTCTTTGTTGTGACCAAAAATTAGCACATTTTGGTTGGCAAATAAAGTTGCTAGACGGCAAAATCCATTATTTAAGGAACTGATATGGATCTTAACGTATCCCAGAAAAGTGCTTTACACGCAGTTAACTTTGGATTTTGAATAAATTTGAAAAAAAAACGTTTGAAAGATGTGGATTGCATCTTTCTGGCAAATATTCCATATTCTATCTTTTAAATATGGTACCACCTATTCCCATGTTCAACAATCTTAATAAGTCTTATTATATGTACAAAAGGTGAGCAACTATAACAAGGTCAAATAAACATACTATAGTAAAACCACCTAAACTTAAGTCAAACGTCTTTTATACTATCATCACTTAGATCTTAAAAAAGTTTATGACTAAAACAAGTGGGTGTTTTAGATTTCAACCTTGTTTTTACTTTAACTGCAGCTGTATACTTGTACAAAACAGAATCAACTGCAAGATAAAACTCGATTTAGTCCTAATGTATCGTAATTGCAATTATGTTGTACGAACCAATGTATATGGGAAGTTATAATAACAATCGAATATAAATGAAATTGCACTTCATGTGATGTTTTTGCCCTTAAAGTCACAAATAGAACAGACGATTTTACTAAAAGCCCAAATCAACTATAGCCGATGTCCATCTCAACCGCTTTCCCGTAGCGCACCCTCAGTACATTGTTATTTTTTAATTTAAATCAAGGAAATCTGAAATGGGCCATTGAGATCGCATATTCAAGATATAACATGAATAAGAGGGAATTTTACCTATATTTTTCATCAAACATCCAATAATATATATATAAATACATGTACAAAATTACCAATGTTGAATAATGTTGAGACTTTGGTATGCTATATGTACATTTCAAGGAGTAACCTCTCATCAGTAGCATTGGAACCAAAACGCAGGAAGGCCAGGATCCAAACATAGCAAAAGAAGCACTCAAATCCAAAAAATCGAAATGGGAAGTCAAATTCGACGACACGAACAACTACAAAGTGCAATATTTTTCGAGGTATTACCGTATTTTCAATGCGTTAGAATTTTAACAAATACAGCAAATTTCTGTAAAACATTGTTTGTTAATCAGGTCAAACAAGTCTGACAGGTGAATACCCTCGGGTTATGTCATATTCAGATATAAAGGAAACAACCATTCAGACAGAATGAGTATGTTTGTAATGTTTACAAGTTTGCCTCGGTGGAGATCCTATGCCAAAGTGGAAAATTCCTTAAACATAAGTACCGAATTATTATTTTTTCAGTATTCCGTCCTTATTTCAATGCGTTAAGAGATTTTATTGCTATGTGATCATCAGATTAAACTAAAACAGTGTTGGTTCTGTCAATTTAATGAAAAAAATGGATCATTTTATTACTTCTGTGTAAAGCTTGATCAACAAATAGTAAAATGTTCGTGTTTAATTCAATGGTAATTTTTCTCTTGAAGATGAAACTGCCCAAATCGTGCCATATTTGTTGCCTAATAATGAAATTGGTGTAGCTACAAAATTAATTTAATATTAAAACATTCTTTTGTGTAGTTTTTTTTAGAAATGAATGCAGTAATTTTGGAAAATTTGAAACCTCAAAAATACTGGTTTAATATTGGTTAAAAATACATTTGTTACACATTTTTCGATTTATCTTTGTGAAACTTTGACAACTGAAGCACAAAAGGTTGCAAACATTCACAAAATATCAAATTTTAAAGTCTAAAATTTTCCTACAATTTTTCAGGGGTATGGGTTGGATGTAAGTGATGACCTCTAAAAGAAAGAGAAAGCCTACTTATTGTCAATTCATTAGAAATGTTATGCCTGTAGCTTTTCATTAATGCCAAATTTATAGATCATTCTTCCCGTTTGATACTTTCAGCAGGTGTGGATCCAGGGGCGCCCCCTTTGAAACACAAAATGATAAAAAAAAAACATAATATAGTTTGAGGTAAATTTTGGTCTTTAAATCCATTTGAAATCAAGCCAATTGATGAATAAAAGTGCCCCCCCCCCTTTTCCAAAAGTCTGGATCCGCCTTTGGTCAGAGCACTCGAAAATATACATACAATGGAAAGCAGAGATCCAATATCTGGAAAGACCGTGATCCAGATTTAGTAAAAACAAATCGAAATAGGAATCCAAATCTAGCGAAATGGCATCTACCATATGAAAACCAGGAATTATGCCACCGTGAGAATCTGAGATTATGGAATAAAACATTACGACCTAGATAAGGGGGTCAAGAACGCATGACCTATGTCAATCTGACATGTATATCTAAGAATGAATTAGCACAAAATGTTCACATATCACTTTAGGTTACTAAAAAAAATCACAAAACTTATATACCCGAGATCGGGAAAATGATGTCAAGATGTAATAACACTTATCAGACTGCAAAGAACCCACCGAGACCCCAAGTTCCTTGGAAATGACCTTGATTGTGAAATTTTTTGATTGGACCATGAAGATCAAGGTCAAATGACGTATCACCTGTAAACCAAGAGATATGTGCATTAATTATGACTATATTCATCCGAAACTCCGGAGCAAAAATAACAAGATATATATGGCGAATGACTTTACATATGTTGGTAGTTTATTGGAAAGCATTCCTCACATGAACTGTTTCTATAAACTTGCTTTTCACAGTGATTTACCAGATTCATAAAAAAGATTGGCTATTACTATTACATATCTCTTTATAACAGTTATATTACACAATTGATAAACTCAAAAAACTTATCAAATTTCGAGTGAATAGAAAAAAAACAGAACAATTATGGACACAAAAATGTCTCGTCTGCAAATTAGAATAGCGGACTCAAACAGGTCATTAAGACATATTTTGCACTTACCAATAATTATTGTTACAAATCATGTCAACTTCTGTTAACCTGACGTTTAGCAGTTGATAAGGGAACCTAAGCAAAAACAACGGCACAGAAGTCTGAACCTAATTGGCTGACCTGACACAAGGCCAATTTAAAAACAAACATCAAACGACCAATAGGTATAGTAGCCATGATTATTGTTTAACTTTAGAAAGGATCTTGCCGAGATGCTTCCTGTCCCAACATTCCATTTGACCACAAATTTTCCAAGATTTTTTTTTAAATGTTTCAACCAATTAGAAACAACGATCTTCAGTGACTACTAGGTTTTTGATCTGATCCAGACGAAATGGGATATCTTATAAAGGACCTTTCAAAGATGCCCACATCAAATATTAAGATTTGGCCAAGCGGTTTCAGAGTAGAAGATTTTTTAATGCATCAGCCAATCAGGTAACAAGAATCGTCAATGGCAGCCATGTTTTTATCTGATCAGGACGAAACGACGAAACTTTGTAAATCCATAGATGCTTCCTGTGAAGTTTGGTTCCATTTGACAAAGGGGTTTCAGAGATTTTTTAATGCATCAGATATCAGAAACAAAAATCAACAATGGTGCCATGTTTTTTCTGTCCGATCAAGTTAACTTTATAAAATACCTTCCATAGATGCTTCCTGTAGAGTTTGGTTCCATTTGGTCTAGCAGTTTCTGATATGAAAATGAAAAAGTTTATGGACGGACGACGGATGCCAAAATCTTAAATGGTCTTAAAAAAACATAGAAATTTCTTACATTTGTAAAGAAACCCTTTACATTAAGTTTCAGAATTTCAGTTGATGGGTCCAGGTTTCACATACATTTTCACACAATTCCAGTGATTTTATCATCCAACTCTAGTATTTTAATTGTAAAACAATTACTTCTAAGTTTAAAGTGTTTATTGTACAAGTGACATTTTTTGAGACTCCTTGACATGAACTGACATCCATTTGTTTTGCTGAAATGTCTGGTGTTCAGCAGTTATTACATCAGTGGAGTTGGTTATAATTGCCAGAATAAAGATTGTTTAGCTGATATATGTTTTGGTGTTTGTGTCAGCAGACTTAGGTTGTATAATTTATGGGCACAACTATGCTGACTGAGTCTTCCTCAGTGAAGTCGCATTTAGAGTTGTCAAGTCAGTCTTTATTCTCTCTAGTGAGTTCTGTTTGTAGAGGTAGGTACAGGAAAAACACTACTATTTTGTAGTATAATGTGGACATCTACAACATTGTTTTGTACATTTGTTTTCTTGCGATCGCTGCTTAACAACTACCGGTACTTCATCCAAGACAGAAAACAAGATTACTTCATAAATTATTGCAATTATTTTTATTAAGTATAAAAAAAGTTTTTGGTGGTAGAGAAAATGGTGTGAAGGAACAATATGCTTTCAAATTCAAGCAAAGACTATTAATAGGGAACAACACCTAAAATTTCCAAAAATTTAAATTTTATGAAAAAATTTAAATGTATGTAATAAACAACAGATAACTTCTTAACATACTGAATCTTGAAAATCACTTTAATGACAAAGGAACAATTATTGCTCCTAAATATAGAATGAACATCAATAAGAAGACCATTTATACATAAGAAAACCTAGCTATCAGTTGCAAAAGTGCACCAATGCAGTTCTATCATTAATTTTACCTGACTTTGTGCTACAAGTAGTGGATTTTTGCTTAGCTGTTTTCTTTAAAATCACTGTACCCAAGTTACACTAATCATTTCATTATAATTACTTTAGTTTAAAGATTTTTTTAAATTGTCTGAATTTTTTAATTTTAATAAATTTTTTGGCTGAATGAAAAGTTGGTGTAAATTTGTACAAAATTAAAATAATAAATGTATCACAATGGCAATTAATTAGACAACCATACATTATTTTAGGACCGTATTGAAGCAGAAAACCTGAAAAATCCACTATTTGTAGCATTGTATATATACACTCCCAGATTGCTACCTTGTTTGCGTCAGAAAATATAAGATTATACATAAATATAAATATATGGAATGCAACTTTTAACAGTTTCTGCAAATATAAGGAATAGGTATAGATTCATAAACCACTCAACTCAAACAACCATCATGAACAGGTATACACAAAATGATAAAACATGTCAACTTGCATTTGGATTTCAATAAATTCAAAAAAAAAAAAAATTTATAACGTTGTATGATACAGAAACATCAAATAGCCATCCATAAGAAAAAAGTTGTAAGACATTAAACCCTGGAAAATAAACCTATGAACAACACAAACAAAAGGAATTAACATACTGTACACAACATAAAAACTATAAAGTGTAAGAACAAATTTCTATATATCTATTTTGCACTTGCCCCTTAATATACTCTTTGATTTGACATGAAATAGATATGTACAATTGTGCAGGCTTCGTTCTGACTTGAATATTATTGTTTATTAGAACTGTGTCCAAGGAATGATCAAATATCCTTAAAAGAACTTTTTAATATCTTAAACACTTCAATCACTTTTGTTCCAAAGCTTGTTTAAATATGCTGTGTATTAATTTAATTTTTCTTATTACGCATAAACAATTTTGCCTATCAATTCAAAACATTACTTAAAAATGTAATAAAACATGGTACACTTTTGTCGTTTCATTGTGAAAATTAAGCTAAATACAGCCAGAAATATCAGTAGTGGTCTTTAAAAGACCAATTATATTTCATAAATTTTGTCTTATCTATACCTTCAATCATTTATAATACAATAAATTACATGCAAGTCTAGAATCAAACTTTCATGTTTACTATTCAGAGAAAAACAATATGAGATTCTTGTTTTTTTTTTTCAGACTAATTTGTTCAGTCTGAATGATGGTATGCCATTTCTTTATAACCCCATCTTGTAGTTTATTAACCAAATACACTGTTCTACATCAAATGTAGAAGAACCAAAATTTATTGACAATCTCACATAGACGAAAGGAATGTCAGAAATATTGGTGAAAGTTCTTTTATAGGCATGTTCAATTGTTCCTGTATTATTATATCTGAAATGAAAAACCGGAGCAAAATTTAAGAGATCAAGCAAATGGTTTTCACCCCTTGATCTTATTTTGGACTGCCATTTCATCAAGTTCAAATCCTTTTAAAAAGGAACTCACATGTATATCTTGTATTTCTTTTGTAAATTTGGGAAAATTTGTTTGAAAATTTCAAGCAAATAATACAGTAATTCCATCTTAAATATTTTCTTTTTTAAATAACAACATAGGAATGGGTATTGTCAGGAAATCTTCTCATTGTAAATATTTTACCATTTTTAATAAATTCTTCAAAATTAAAGTTTAAAGAAAACACAAATTTTGTAAATGTCTTAGACATCTGATTTATCTGATGTAAGAAATATGAAAATTTGATTATTCTTGTAAGAAATAACAAAGGCCGAAGCTAACTGTTGAAATGTGGTTTCAACATATTTTTATCAGAAATTTCAAAAAATACTTTTATTTGATGAGGGGCACTATCTGTTGTTTCTATGACTGCCACTTTCAATGAAAGGCTTATAACTGATAACATATTTATATATTTATAACCAAGGATTAACCAGGCATCAATATTTATTTTCATGCAAATAAAGATGTTTAAATTCTGTATGTATAAAGTAAGTTCATTGGTTCTAAGAAATTAAAACTTGAATTGGATGAGAACATAGCTAACATTAAGACTTGTCGGAATTCTTGCAAAAAAAAATTTATAACAGATGCATTTTGTTAATAGCATGTTGTGTGCAGACAATAAGTTTCCTATTGTAATACCTGCTTTACATTAAAACATGAAAGCAAAAAAGCAACACAACTCTACCAAAGACAAAATGACTGCAGGATATTTTTTACATGTTCAAATCCTGAGATGTTGTTTCAACAGATTTTTATCACAGAAGATATCGACACTTTTGTAGACATACATACAATATACAAATACCCATCATAAATAATTTGTTGTGTATTGGTTCATTAGAACCTGAACTTTTTGTCACATGCAATGTTTGATTTTCTTACTAATTTTTAAACCCGTCATGGAATTTTTGTCTATTGAATCTGTTCATAAGATTCACTAGTGGAAAACTACATCTAAGGAAAGACTTTTTATCAAGAGATTCCAACTGCCTTTACTTTAATTTTTTATCTCAGAAATTTGAAATTTATATGCAAATCAAATTAACATATTATGCTTAACAATGTATATTAAACTTTGGGGAAAAATCAAACAAACACCAACAAAGAACAAACTTCAACTTGAATGTTCTTAATATCACATAACTCGAAAAGGATACACTTATTATACAGAAAATCTTTCCATGTATACCCAGAGCACACTATCAATTTACTGGTAGGAAAGATGATAATAATTACACTTGGTATGAAAATAAACTGGGACTAGCACTATGACTAAGAGGAGTACTGGCAAGTTCCTACTGGACATCCACTTCGGGGGAAATATAACAAACAGAAACATTCCTGATGAAGCAGTGTCTCTGTGGACATCTACAGCCATAGATAATATTAAAGTTAAATAATAATTATAATAAATATTTGAATCTCAGAAAAATTGTAATTTGTTCTGACGTTAAAATCTGCATTCTCAGTCTCCATGCAGCACAACCAATCACAGGCAGAAAAATTAATATGGAGGCCAAAACTGTTCTTGCCTCTCCCAATGCTGAATGTTCCTTACTAAGCCGGTCATTTGCTTCAAGCTGTCTGCTGCTTCTCTGCCCTCAGGATAAGCTGTTATGGACTGAGCATTGTTAACTGTCCATATGAGACGCACCGACAAGAAGCTGGCCTAACATTCACACCTTTATATATTGATTATTGACTAGATCAAAAAGGACATGTTACAGGACATATACACACACATTTTGTGAGCATTCAAGTCAAATATTAATTGTGTAGTCTTCAGCAGAAATTCTCAATAATAGATTGTTTTGGATCAAAGTTTTTGAATGTCTATCTATATAAATACTGCAATCAACAATATACAAACTAGAGATCAAAATGTACAATTTGATAATGTCATGCATACATAGGCCAGCTTTAAGTCAGGAATGTCTAGGGACAGCCCCATTGGACATGGTTAAAATTATCACGTAAAGAGACCAGCTCATTCATTGTCACCATTTGATAAGACTTAACTGCTATTATGGGTATTATTTAATTGTTCTCGTCTAGGAGGCATTCGTTCGTTCATCTTATCTAAACATTTTGCTTCTTCGAATCCACTTATTTTGTGTGTAGGTGAAAATCCACTTAGAGCTGAAAGAAAATATAAAATTCATCTTTATCAATGTTATTTCAAAACAAGAAGGTGCAATAAGGCTTGAAATTGAAATGGAAAAGTTATGACAAACCAAATGTGTTTTCTGAACTGAAAACTCCGAATAAATGTGCATATATTTTTGCAAATGGCAGATTATAATATGATATCTTTTACTGTGTTCCCTATAACATATATATAGATATTGCTAGTTTATGTAATTTTTCTTTGATCTCACTGGTTTGAGAATTTTAATATCCGGCAACTACTGTAGACGTGGAAACTTTTGCATGGGGATATTTTTGCTTATTTCGTGTTTTAAAATTTTATGTGAAAAGTATCTACACTCGAATATAAAATGTTTTGGCATTACTATAGAAATGTCAAATACCACGAAATTTATACCCACACAAAATCTTTAAACATTTCACGAAAATAATGTATTTACATCAATATATCAAGCAAAATCTTATTGTTAAAATTTATTTGACAGATATATTTTCCTGTATACAAATGAACATTTGTTTCTATTTATTTTACCATTTGACAATGTATCTTTTCCTCCTGATAAAGCTCCCATTGGAAGCAGACCATTTGGAGTAAGACCCTTGAGCTGTAACACACTTTCACTTTCTTCTCTGTAAAATATAATTTATAATTTATTATGGTAGGTATTTAATTAAGCAGCTAGAATGTCTTAGGGTTGAACTATAATATTTTAAGACTTGACCTTGATGGGCTTCTTCTATAGTATGCAAATTCATCCTCTGGTGTATTTCACTAGTGTTTATATCACTACCATCTATTTCTTACCCTGCTCTTACCAGGTTTTGAAGTAGAACATCATCATTACTTGTACAAAAAAGATAAACTGTGAGCAATATATCCGAAATATTACCTGCTGAACACACCCTGTATGTTTTGCTATGGGAATCCCAAATAGTAGTCTGGTACATTCACAATGGCATTTTCAGCAGAATTCCCACACATTTCATGAAGAAATTAGGGTCAAGAAGTAACACCTTTTCAAGGTTTGTTACTATTTTGTATGATTGGTATTCAAGGTTTGTTACTATTTTGTAAGGTTGGTATGCAATTTTGCAATTTTTTAACTGACAGCTGTAGGATGGCAATGTTATTGCTATGGATTGTTTTCTGAACCATCTTCCATGTGAAGATCCATATAAATGAAATCTGGTTATGAGTTTAAAAAAAGATGAAAAACATAGTTGCAATTAGATACTAAAACCAGTCTCAGTTTTGTTTACATTCCAGAAATTCCCCTGATTGTTTTAATTTTATATTATATTTTTAAAGAATTTTCCCCCAAGCAGAAACCAACAAAATAGAATTCCTGACTTTTTACCCATTTTAGCCCTGCAATATAAAATAAAGATTATGTGAAAGTTTCAATGAAATTCAGAGTTGCAGCAACAAAGATACCCCTATGCATAGCAACGGCAAATTCCAAAGGGAAACCAAAAACATTCTCCATAAATAATCAAAATAATATTTCCTGAAAGATTTATTTGGTCTTTTTATATCTCTGGAATTTGAGAGTTGTTTCCCATAGGGCAATTTTATTTCAGCTAAAAATGTAATGCAAAAGTCGATCTTTTGGTTTATTTTAACAATGCACTTCTAATTTTTCTCTTGGTATATATTATTATTCAAGTATTTCTCACATAACAGCTATATTAAGACATTGTTTTGCATGGGAGATAACTCTTACAAAAACATACAAATTTTGGATGCATCACAGGTTATGAAAATCAGGAATTAAGTAATAGGTGCTAGTGTAATTGCTGAGGACAGACAAAAACACTATGACAACTATTTACCGCCTGATGGTATAAAAAACAACTATCCAAAATAAAACTCACCTTTTCTGAAAAAAATCTAGCATGACAACATTACGATTAGCAAATCATTAAAACATGACATTTTCCCCATGTGCAGTGCAAATGTTCTATTAACACAACTACGGTAACAGAACAGAAAATCCAACAACAATGAAAAACAATGTGATGATCAACAATAGAGTACACAGGAAGTGTGATGTTTTAGATATTTTTATTTTGCTTCATCAAATTGAATAACATTTCCCATTAAGCTTAAATAAGAACACAGAAAGCGTCTCAAAATTGGCATGCTTTGACGGTAAATTTTTGCTTTTATCACATTTGAACAATAATATTTCTTACTGCCATCTTATGTTATACCTTTCACAAAACATTACAAACTGTATTTGTTTTAGAATGTCAAAGTAACTAATAGCAATGAGAGTCAATTTGAATGGTGAGGTCTGGAATAATAATATTATCCTTATAAGGAAAATTTTACAATAAATCAACTGTTAATAAAATTACTCAAAGATTTTTATATAAATTATTATTAGATTTAGCTATGCATGTAAAGCTGTATAATTCTAATACTTGAATCTTAAAAGAGAAGTTAGTAATTTGTAGCCATTTCCCTCTGCACAAAGCCAGTGAAAGCATTTGACTATTCTATTCCGTTAACTTAAATGCCTTGTGAAATATTTACCAAGTCAGGTGACTGGGAATTGAAACGTGAAATATATGCTGATGGATATTCAGCCAACTAAATCCTTAGCCATCTGTTTGTATGCTTTAATCCTCTAATGCTAGGCTATTATATGCAAATTTATTAAACCTACCACATTCTAGGTATTTTTTTTAAATTAAAAATAAGGAAACCATCATAGCTTACAGATGGCCAGTAAACCTGTGTAAAAATTACACAAAAACACAGGTCAGCAAAATAATATGTCTATAATATGTCTATCATAATCATGACCCATCATCAAAAGGAGACATGCATCATGTGGCTAGACAATGTATTTTGGTTAATAGGTAAAATCATTCCTCAGAACTGTGCTGTAGACTGGTTTCAATTTAATGCCTTTAGGGGTGCTTAATCCCTATTTATTGTCTGTTTCAACAGGAAAACCCACAAGTTCTACACCACTTTGATCATATTATTAATAAAGCAAAGCTAGTATTCCTTAATTCAATCGTGAATACAACAATAGTTCATGCACAAGTTATATTTTTACTAAAGCATTACGTTGTGCAAAATACAATGAAAGAAAATGCAGATATAACATGAGGCTGCAGCCACACCTGCTAAGTTCGCCTTTACTGCAGCTATTTTTGATATTTAAAGGAGAAGACCATGTTTTTTTGAAAGTTATAAATATTAAAGCTTATCGGTCAACTGGTCATGAAAATCAAAATTAAAAAATATGAATCTGCCCTTTTTACTATTTAAATCACTGTCTTAAAATAATGGTTTTTGAATTTCCCGCGCCAATGTGCGTCGCCATGATTGGTTTAGTTGCGACGTCACTAAGTCGGTTTGTAAAGTGGAAGTGAATTGGTAAACATTTGATAATCGCGTATGGTCTAAAGAAAGTGAAAATTTGAGACTTGCTCCATATAATTTCGAGCCTGAATTTAGAGAGAAAGAGATCAAGGAACTCCAAATGCAGTAACATAGGAAGAGATTTGCAGCACGATAACTGGTGTTTTTGTCATGAGTGTGAGGAAACTGATACTGTTGGCACTTTTTGTTGGGTTGGGGGATGACAAAAAACTTTTCGAACATTTGCCTTTTTCATTTGTGCAGTACGTTTAAAAGCCTGACAGTATGATTTTTAAATGAACCAGTTAAAAATTGATGGATCAAATTCTTTGTTTACATGTCCAGCATCAGTTACAAACCGACTTAGTGACTTCACACGCGAATCGGAAGCTATCGGCAAGAATCAATAAAATTATTACCATCGATGCCTTATAAGCAGGAGAGTTCTAAAGATGGCTATATAGATGAAATTTGAAGATTTCGATTTTTGCGCAGCCTTGTGCATTTTACGCAAGGACTTTTTGTATTAAATGTTATTTATTTCTATTTACAAAGGCATGATTTCTTATAGAAAGCCAGCTTTTACAAAGGTGGTCTTTCCCTTTAATATTTATACAAAAGCAAAATCTGAAAATGCAAAACCAAGAATGACAAAGCTATGGGAAGAAATTGTTTTCCAAAAGACTGCTGATCTGAGAGTCTTACTGGTATTTACCAAAGTTGGGCCACATTTTTAAATTTTAAAACTGCAAAAGATCACAACTGATCTCTTGATAGTGATTCTACATTGTTGCTAGGTATTTTTCCATAACTTAACAGGTGTTAAATGATTCCAGGAAATTAACCAAGTTGGAATTGTCCTAATTTTAAAACTAAAGACTCCTCATTATTATAATTGATCCTCTGATGATGAAATTGTATGGATGTCAAATACATGTATGTATTTCAAAATAACAGTTTTTGGGTCTCTTCAAGGAAACTAATTGAAGTTGGAATTACCATATTATTTAATTTCTAAATTTTATGCGATTGCAATTTTTCTTCTGATCTTCATTTGAATATTGTTGCTTAGTGCATTTCTACAAATTGTCTGAGAGACAAAGAGTTTATTTACAATGTTAGGATTACCACAAATTTATCAATATCAAAACTCCATTTACTGTCTGTAAACCTTGCTCTGTAGAATGGCTTTTTTGGATTTTCAAACCTTTATCTTATGAATATTTAAATAATTTTTTGTCAATTAGTAAAACCCAGCGAGTCGTCCAATAACATATAAAAGTTAAAGTACTGCCATCAACAAATACTTTTCAGGAACATAAAAACTGTTTTAGGTGGGGAATTTCCCATCGTAATTTTTTTGTCTTCTAAAATGCTAAATTTTTAAGATGGAATGATGTCAACCATTTACTTGTATAAAATGTTGCTTTGAGATGAAAAAGAAGCGTGCAATTAAATTTTAAGTTATATGTTACTCTATGGGCATTCTTAATGGCTTTATTTCAACCCACCAAGAGAGTAATCTCCCTTTTACATTGTAAATCCTGTAGACTTTTCTCTTGCTTCAGGTTCATTTACTGCTGAGAAGAATATAAAAACAAATACAGTTTTTGTTAAGACTCACTAAGATACATCTTTTTGCCAAATTTTATTGAGATTAAAAAACTATAACACCTTTTGAAAAAGGCATTCCACAAGACGAGGTGAGGTTTACAGACAGTAGATGCAATTAACATGGTAGATGATCTGAAAGACTTCCAGGAAATAACCAAAGTGGGAATTTCAATACAATTTGATCTAAGGACTCCCTTTGACCTTCCGCTTTTTTTTCTGTATATCTAATAGGTAATTTTCCAATATATAACAGGTCTGAGAACTAAGATCATGCATAATCTTTGGGTCAAGGTCATTATTTCAATTTGCCTCCATAGATGCATACTAATACATATGCAACATTATGCAAATTGAAAACAAAATTTTGAACCAACTTCAGAAGAAAAACAGATGTTTAAAGTCTAAAACTGTTTTCATTGAGTGACTTTGACTGCAGCATCATCTAAATTTGCCTTTGTAGCATGTATGTTACACCAATGCAACTTCATAACGAGTTTCATTTAGGTATCTAGCTTAGTTGCTGTGAAAACAAAAGCTTGGAGTAATTTTCAGTGAAGAAGTAGATTTTTTTTAGTTGAAAATGACCTCAAGGTCAAGGTCACCTAAATTGAGGTGCATTTGATGTGTAATGCCTCACTACACCATCCTGCTAAGTTTCATGAAGCTATCTTGTATAGTTTCTGAATAAATGGAAACTTGGTCATAGCACGATGCCGAGGCAACTCCAATAGTCCATCTTCACTTTGTAAAGGTGAACTAAAAAGTGTACAACATATTAGAATGGTAAAGGTAGATCATTCCTGGTTTAAAATGAACAGTCAGTGATAAAATTGTGCATGTACTATTTTTTAGAAAGTAAAGTCTTAAAAAAAAAGAAAAAAGAGCAAAACCCAAAATTAAAGAACAACTAGATATTCTTCCCAATTTAACAACTTCTAAAACATACATACAAGCATTTACAACCATTATATGGGTTTTGTTCTATATATCAGTAAAAGTTACAGGATTATTATGGCATGCATGTATGTGTTAGAATTAATGTTAATTTGGGAAGAATGAAATCCAAGTAGAGATTTCTGTCCAGCCAGAAGGAAGAGTGTAAACCAAGAGACATACCTGAGAACTGTGAAGACCCTAGCCATTTTTCCAATGGCTCTGATTTTGTTCCTAATCACCTCTTTCCTTGCTGCCACAGCACCATCTGCAATGTAACCAACAAACACACACTGAGAAATCTCGTTTAATTAACATACCTGAGAACTGTGAAGACCCTAGCCATTTTCCCGATGGCTCTGATCTTGTTTCGTATCACTTTTTTCCTAGCCGCTACAGTACTCCCTGTAATCAAAGCACAACAGTGCATTTTACCCATGTATGAACAACATTTAAATCAGTGACATTCCTTTAATGCCGTGATGTTTTTTTCTTGAATTAATATTACTTTGAAGCATAACAACAGAAATTATATAGTCCATTTGGTCCACAGCTAATATCTTTCTTAATCCTTACTTAAAATAACACTGGTAGCACAGTCTAAAAGTATTTTTAAATACAAAAAAATTTATCTTCCAGTGAAAAAAAAAAGAAAGACAAAATGCACAGCTAAATATGAAAATGAAAAGATAGTCATTGAAACAAAATATCTGCATTTGATTCATCTACTTTCTTTAAAATCTTTATATAATTTTTTTAAACGCTTTCCTTATAATTGGCTTTACTTTTATTTCCTTGTGTTAAGAGCAAGTAAAACCTAGCTAAAACTGATATAGCCTACTGGATAATGGATGGCAAAAGCTGTTACAGGACAAAGATTGTTTCAGTATCCATACTTCAATACCTTTCTTCATTCAGACTCTAAATTACTTCTATCAATGAAAAAAAATTCTTTTCAGCTCTTTTATAATAACAGCTGGACAGCAAACTTAAACCTGCTTTAGTGTGACTTGTATCTAATTTCCATAATGATACTTTTTATGAGTCAACAGTATTGTTTTTGAAGTTTTTCCAGCATCAATTGAGAATTTGATGATAGCATATTGAGTTGACCGGAGACGCATCAGTGGAGCCAGTAAACAGATATTTGCGACAATCAAATCAAAATTGATTCCAAAAAATCTCCAAATACAATACTGTTAACTCAATTCTAATTCTAATTAAAAGAATCAAGTTTAATCAAAACATTTTGAATTTGAATAAATGTTTCTCTGACAGCATCAAATGTGATGCACTGAAAATTTTGACGTCATCCTAATTAGAATGGTTTATTTACTAAGGGGGATAAAATTTAAATGTCCAGCTACTAATGTGAAACAGTTGGAAAGAAAGTTAATTTACATTGTTTTTTTGTCTATGATAGATGTAATTTTGGAAACTGACTAAGCAATTTGAATTAAAGTATGGATACAGTATTATTCTCTGTGCCATAACCTGACCCAGGGTTCACAACCAGTGATTATTATCAGTGTATAGCTTTATGAGACAAATCTCGTGTGAACCTTGAGTCAGAAAACTACAATCTAGCAGAAAACTACCAAAGCAACAACGAAAACAAAATCTGGACAAAAAAAACTCTGCAAGTGAAAGACAGCATTACATAAAGCGTGGTAAATCTCTGAAAGATAAGGCATTAATTTGTTGTTATTGGTTATATACGTCAGACAGAGAGTCAAGCAAACCTAGCTGCCTGACTTGTTAGTGGCCGACCAGTAATTAACAATGCATCAATGTTAACATGGTCAAACGTGTCAAACATGCAAGCTTGTAAGTCCTTAGAAAATAGGACTGGCCTTGCTTTCAAGCATGAAGTATATTTGCCAAGAATGACCTTGCTCTTTTAAGCTTTCAGTTATCATTGTAATGATAATAGCAAGGCAGTAACATATTTTTGCAGAGCAATTTAAATATTTTCTAGTGTTCCTGAAGCTTACATAGATTTTGTTATTTTAGTCTGAAATGTAACCTCTGGAAGTTGAGACTGAACTTTGGAGACAATGAAGGATCTTTGCTTTTTGAAAATGTTTAAACAATGCATATAACTTCCAAAAGTCTCAATGTCAGTTACTAATGACAGTTAGAACAGTTATAAATACTTCTACTTATAAAATGATAAAATATATACTATATAAAATGTTTGACAATCTGAATATCAACTAAAACCCAGGTAATGCCTCACGGGAACACACAATGACCAAAAGGATGCCACTAGCCAAGTCATATCATCTTTTAGACTTCTGACTTACTTGTCTCTCTGTCTTTTTTTATTACTTTTTTCGCCTTGTCTAGAATTTAAATATTTAACAGAAGTGAGATAGATGCAAAGATTGCAGGAGATGCAATAAAGGAAGATTACACACTATTAAATAAAAACTTGCACTCTAGCTGCTGTAGATATTAAAAGCTTGGGCTGTGCACTTACCATTACGAGGCCCTAATTGAGCACATGCAGGGATTGTCAAGGAACCCAACAAGAAAGAAAAGAAGAAAACAAAACACTGTTACAAACATTCATATAACATAACATATATTGTGAAGCACAGCTTGCAAAATCATAAATAAAGTGGCAAGTACATATTGTACAGGACTGTTCCATTTTACTTGTACACCTGTACATTATGATCACATAATATTTTGAGATCAAAGTAAGAATAATTTGGTGAAAATTCAATATAACATGGAACAGTCTTATTTACCTTTGTGATGCAATACATGTAGAACTACATTTGATGTTTAAAAACTAGAGGCTAAGAAGGCTGAGCCTATATTGCTCACCTGGTGTGCTATTCAATTGAAACAGAGATTATTCTTAGAATACTGCATATACTTCCTTGGAAATATATTTTTTGCCTGATCTTGTGGATGCTCCCTGTAAAATATTGTTGTATTTGGCCAAGCATTTTCATTAGATTTATGTATCAATCAATCAAAAAAAAAATTATCCATGGTGGCCGTGTTTTCAGTCCGATCACTGGAAATCAGGAAATTTTAGAACAAACATTTCAGAGGGAAGACTTTTTATGTATCGACCAATCAGAAACTTAACAAACATTTTCAGAGAAGACTTTTTATGTTTCAACCAATCAGAAAAAAGAATCAAACATAGAGGCCACGTTTTTTTTTCCAATGGGGATGAAATGAGAAAGTTTAGAATGGAGCTCCCATTGATGACTCCTGTGAAATATTGTTGCATTTGGCCAAAGGGTAACACAATAGAAGATTTTTTAAGGATCAGCCAGTGAGAAATAAGAATCATTAATATTATTCATTATTTTAGTCGTATCAGGATGAAATAAGAGGAATTTAGAAATGACTCCCATGGATTCTTTTGTGAAATATTAATGCATATGGCCAAGCAGTTTTACAGATGACTTTTTTATGGATAAGCCAATCAGAATCAAGAATCATCTATGGCTGCCTTGTTTTTTCTCTGATCAGGATGAAAATTTTATAAAAGACCATAAATAGATGCTCCATACCAAGTTTGGTTTAAATGTGAAAAGTTAACAGATGGGCAAATGATGATGATGGAGGATGGACACGAAGTGATGACAAATGCTCACATGGCCTTTGGCCAGTTGAGCTAAAAAATATTCTTATTGCAATGTTATACATGGACAAAACCACCTGATAAGGCCAGACAAAATTAGAATTCTTGATCTCTTACCCGCGTGCATCCATTCTGAGGAAGCCATATTGCTCATTTTATCGTAAAATCATAAAATGAAATCAGGAAAACACCTGATGCTCCAATCAAAATATATTATATATCACTTCCATGTTGTTTCTTAATTTTGGAATAAGTTTGCTTTCAAAAGTTTATCAAAATATCTAACCAACTTTAAAGACAAATTTTTTCATGGTTATTGAAATTCATTCAATACCCTTTCTGCAAAATGGATAAATCTGTGAAGTCTAATTTTGAATCTTTGCAACACAAGCTGACCTCAGCAAAATTGTTGAAAATGAACCAATGTGGAATAGAGATTTTCATAAGGAATAAATAAAATCATTTTAAAGGGAAATAATAACATCTTTCAGCTTGTTTCAATGTATAGTATTTTTGACAATCAGCAATTGCTTTCTGCTTTATTTTTTTTTTAATAAAATGATAAATAAAAACTGACCAAATTTTATCTAGTTAAGTACTTAACTGAGAACCAGAGAATTAATTTTCCATGGCCTTGCATCACAAAAATAAACAAAAAGCATACTGCAAAAAAACACATTTATAAAAGAAAATGTTCTCATGCTTTCACATGTGGTAATCTTGAAGATAAAAAGAGCCAAATTTTGGCAACTCCAAGAACCAAAGATGGCAATACAACAATCAGTACAAAGCTTTTACAGTGTTGAACATAAAATAGACATACAACAATGAAAGCTAAATAAATTGTTTTATATTATCTACAAACAGATGCTCCCAAAAAGCTAATGGAAACATAATCCATCCAACACCTTGTAAAAATAATTTTTTTTATAAAACATTGCAAAATGACTTTTTCCTTGAACACTAAAAACTTGCTGTTGCTGAAATATCCTGAATTTCTCTAATTTCATATAAATCAAAGTAACACCAGGGACAACATGCACAGAACTTATTTTATGTTTAAACACTTAAATCCGCTGTCAGGTTGTTCATTAACAATATCAAAAAATTTCTAGATTTAGAAAGATGGACAGACCAAGCAACAGCTGGATAAAACTTCAAACTAAAACATAAATGAATTCTGTTTAAAAAATATCTGATTTTTGCCCACATATATCAAAATGTTGTATGATGTTATATGCATCACAACAATCTTCTAGCTGTCACCTAAAATGTAATATATATTAAACAATAACATGAATAAAGAAGATATACTGCTCATACTTCATTGTTATATTATACCCATTAACCACAAACAAATTTTAGATTTGCATGGACCAACTCCACAGCAATCGTGATCACAACAGTCCAAATTCAATGAGCTTCTTGAACTCAAAACACCATGACCAGAATTATAGTTCTCATGAACTTTCCCAAAACCAGTGATTTTTTTTTAAAGCTGTGTAGTTAAAATTGTACTTAATTCTGTGTAGTTGCTTCCTTTTCTGAATGAATCCAATTAGCTCAAAACAGATCCTTGCTCATATAAACAAACTCAGAAGTGTAAAATTAAGTACAATAAATATGTAATGTTGTTGTGTTAACAGCATGAAAACTGACCCTTTATATCTATAAAGCAGGGCTTGTCACTTCTAAAACACTAGCTGAACACATAAGTATAATACCTGGTAATGAAATTGGCACTGAAATAAACTTAACCACTGTACTCAGCTTAAACAATTAGGGCTGTGAAAAACTGTAAGTTTCTCCAGTATCAAGTAGTTTATAGTATTTTATAGCTACGTTTTATTCCATATAGAACATAACCAAATGTTAGTATGAAATTTTCCACGATATTGCTCTGAAAAAATGGATGTCATTTATGTTGAAAATTTATGTTTTAGGCATTTTAACAATTTTGCCATACAATAAAAGGATTATTACCTGAATATTATCCCATGTAGAATACTAATTGTACTCGCAAGCTGGTTAAAAAAAAATTCTACACTGGCCAATAATCACCAATTTTCCTACAATAACCCTGTTGTATTGCTTTAAGATGTTATATTTGGTCTACTTTAAGACAGATGATATTCCTCTTTGATTATCATGAAGAATATCCAATGCTTGATGTCACCTTAAAAAATCTTATCTGGTTTTCAGACAATGGATTTCAAAATGTTTGGTAGGTAGGCAGGGTTTTTCTTTTATTTTTATTTCAGCATGATTAGGATTTTTATTTTTTGTATTTCAAGAATGTAAAAAAATTTGGGCTCTACCATGATTTGAAGCATGATACTACACTTTATTTGGAATAATAAATATTGTATATATTTTAATTTTCTAATTTTATTGCAATTTAATTAAAAAAATAATATCCTTTATGTTTACCTAGTTTGAATAAAAGAAAAAAATAAGCATTCTATGATACTTGTATGGTGAATTAGGGTTATTGCACGAATATTGGTGAATATTGTCCAGAGTAGAATATTATATTGCATGAACTCGCAAGTGCAATAAATATTCTATGAGGAATAATATTCATCAAAATTCGTGCATTAACCCTTTTGTTGTATGGCAAAACTGTTAAACACATAAATTTTCAACATCAATGCTGTCACTTTTTCAGAGCAATATCGTGGAATATTACACGCTAAACTTTGGTTACGTTCTACAGGGAATATAACGTTGATATACAATAATATCCTTTAAAAATATCCTTAATGAGAAACTGTTTGTTTTTGTGATATCTGACTTCTTTTTAAAAAAAAAACATCACACAGTAAAATTTACTTTTTAATTCCTACTTCAGGCTTTCTTTATTTCTAGTTTCACATTCCATCAAACATTTAAAGGATGATGATTCTTGGACACTGGTATTTTTTTAAACTTTGTTTTGGGGGCAAAGTACAAAATTTATAACATGGTAGTTTTTTCTTAGAATCAATCAAAAAAGGTCCATTGGGTGGCATTTAACAGGGACGGCATTGTCTGAGAACCAAACAAATGTTTTTATTTGACCTCAGAACATCAGCAACCCTAAACTTTATTTCTGGAATAGAAATAAAATCACCTGTACAATTGTTTTACAAGGAAAGTATTTGTCTTTCATTTTTCATGATAAGCCTTCATTTTAAGGCATATCCTACAAACTTTTTGTGTTTTTTCTCATGCTTCTTTTTTTTCAGATATAGTAGAGAATATACAAAGCACAATATCAAAATTAACTTTATTTGAAAAGTATGACATAAAACATCTCAATTTGAGAATTTTCAAAACTTTCTTATCAACTTAAATAATAAATGATCAAATGACCAGATTTTCAGAATTAAAACTTAAAAATCTGAGAAAAATCTCAGTTTGAGATGTTTTATAAAACTAAAGCAATTATACAAGCATCATAATCTTAACACAAAACAGAAGTTCAAAAGAGATAATTGTACAAAAAGAGCCTAACAGAATTTACCATTTTTTGGCAGATTAAAAATGCTAGAAAACTGTACAATTTATAATGTACAAGGTATGGTATACTTTCTTATCACAAATTTAACTTTTTAACAAATAGGTATAACAAAACAAATCATTTATTAAATGATTTAAACAATAGAGTGAGAAACCAAATAATCAACTCACCATCTTGAATGTCATCCCCTTCCATTATAAGCTCGTCATCCGAGCATATATTTAATACATTCACTAACATTTCTGTAACTGTAAAACATCATAGAACAAATAATAGACTTATATTCACAAAATGTAAGTAACATGTATCTATTTAGCTATACAGCAAACATGCATGTTAAAGTTGTAGACTTTCATTTGCAAGTTCATAGACTTCTCAAAGGTCTTGTCAGATCCGTTCAAAAATAATCCTGCTTTTTTTCCCCCAATTCCTCTGTCAGATTTTCTAAAATCTTCACAAGAATGACCAATGTTATAAACTACAATCAGCACAATGAGCAATTTTTTCCCCCCTTTTTTGGAGAAAAGAATTGCGAAAATAATTTGTTAAACTCACATTTCAAACCAAGAAAAGACATGCTTTACAGTTAATTGGGAAATTTTGTTTGTAGTTCAAAAATAGAGATGCATATTTTATATTAATCAAGAGACTACTTCTAACAAAGATCATGTAACGGTAGTTCAGTAGATCGATCATGATTATGGGTAAGCAATTCCTATTGATTTGTTCAGGACCCTATATTAGAAATTGCTTTATAAATTTACTATAAAAAATATATCTTGTAATTGGGATCACTAAATGCTATATAATTAATCGGCTATCCATGTTAAATTTAAAACAAATAATTATAATGCTATTGTAACCTTTGTCACTTCATTCTGACCTGAAAAATTTTATGGTTGCTAATCCAGTTATGACCATTGATATACTGATAGATTAAAAAGTTGTAAAAATATATTATAACTGTTTCAACAACTCCTACAATGATCAGTTTCTTTGAAAGCACCTTGAGACCGACAGTTGATAATTGTCCTTTTAATTCAAAATACATTCAAATGTTTTGTCTTACCAAGTACAATTTCTGTCAAGGTAGCAAGCAGAATCTAATTCTCCTTGAACACATCGATCTTTTCTGGCAATGCCCAAGTAAAACACACACTTTGCCTTCAAACGCCAAATTAAAACATTTTCATTTTAATAAAAAAAAAAACAACCAAAATATCAAAATTTACAGTAATAAATACCAACCTTTTTCTCCTACAAATGGTAGGGACCATGTAAATACATCCATAAAATTGGGTAACCAATAAGGATGTGGTGAACAATTAAACTGCCTAATGTTCATCACATTATTTTCATATTTCAATATGGCAGCTGAAAAAAAAATACAATACCAAATTAAAGGGTCCGTCATAAACATAAAGCAAATTAAATAATTGAAATTAATTTGAGTGACTGTGTTCAATACCCCCATTAACATGGGTGGCAGCATCGTCTGAGAACTAGACACATAAATCTTGCCTGAAAGTTTCTATTTTTTTTAAAAATTGTTAGAGAAACAAGTATTAGCAAATATCTACAATCCCCAATAAGGCAGAATTTATGTTTTGTCAACTCCAACACAGTTCTAGACCAAAACAAGTTGGCTTTAACATTCTAGTTCATATACACATAGAAAATGGTCAATGAACTTATTATATTGACACTGTGAGATACAATCAATAAATATGAGACAACTTCTGATATAAAATGAGGAGAGGTGTAAAGAAACAATTAGCAGTAACATTATATTAATCCAATAATAATGTTATTAGCAATCAACTGATATCAAATTCGTATTCTTCAGACAATCTGGAGACATATTGTGCAACTTTGGTATTAATAACTAGAAATTATTATTTCCTTTTTTGGCATCAAAACACACAGTCATTGATATTTTTTGTGTCAACATCCTGAAATATGTGTAACTTACAGTTTCCAGTTTAATTTTACAAGGCATGAGATATTAATTTTTGGAAAAATTTCAGCTGATGTTCCACTGACAACACAGAGAAAATGTATCCATGGAGTACAGATACCTCTGTTCTGGCAGACAGGAAGTAAACAAACATCGGACCTGAAAAGGGGAGTCACAGTACAACTCACCCTGTTAATGCTTCAGACCAAATTTCAAATCAGTCACACATACACAAGCTGAGAAAATCTATGATGAAAATTGATGGACATACAAAAGAGGGACCAGGGTAAAACTTATTTGTTACCATCACCTAAAGGTGGTAGATCATCCAAAATCAATCCCCATCTGTATTCTATATTGGATATCATTGTGTTGAAATTTCAATTGGATCTAGATAACAGAACAAAAGTGAATGTAAAAGTTAATGGATATGGACAATGGCACCACCAACAACATGCTAATAACATTATATGTTCGCAAATATTTGCAGTCTTATAAAAAAGGAACTGATCGAAGTATGCAACAACTGTTATTTAATAGTCAGAAAATTCTAGTCTGTCACCTTTAGTTACATGTTAACCGGTAAACAGGTAATTAACATCAATGTTAATAATTGGTGACACAACCTACCTTTATTATTGTAAACATCTAAATAATTAGGTGCTGAAAATATCGTAATTAATGATGGAAAACCAGTGGTTTGACTTTTTCTATACATTCTGTACCTGTAATAGAAATGATATATATTATTAGATGAAATCTTTACATCTTCATTAATAAAACAATAATTCTGTACAAATCATACTTATCATTCTATGTTGAAAATGACTTCTTTGGCTTACTTGAAGGAAAATTGTAAACATTCTTTAATAGCATTGTATTTCTTAATGTTAAATTGATATACAGCATGAATGAAACCTTTCAAAAGCAGACTTAGGAAACTACAGTGGATAAGGACCAGACAATCCTAACCTGGAAACTTCATATGTTAATATGTTATATGACATCAAAATGTTTGACCTGTCCTAATAGGGAAATCTTACCCAGCATCTTGTGCTTCATGAGCTCGTATAATTGATAAGAGATTATTCTGTTGTAAAAAATCACAACATGCTGCATAGCTACAAAAGATAAGATTTATCTATAATAATTATTAAAAATTATAATCATTATTTACATAATCAGATATATGCCTGAACATGTTAGATGACAGTTGCACAATAATAAATGTAAAATAAAAAAACATCTGATCTTATTTTCAATTTTGGCAATATTATTAACAAGAATTTAAAGAAACCAGAGGCTCCTAGGAGCCTGTAGTCGCTCACCTGGTATACAATTACCAATACAAAGTTGACACATGGCAGT
>JAULBM010000029.1:1571025-1581702 GCA_032357055.1 Geukensia granosissima | reverse complement strand
TATACATGGTCAATACCAAACACATTCCATGCTTCATAGAATTGCCTCTCATGTCAATGTGTTACATTACCAAATATCTCAAGATAAATGCTCTGGTTACAAAAAAAAATCTATTCAATATATTTTTTTCTTCTAAAAATGACTTTCTATTTAAATTTAATTAACGAAGAATTGAATAAGAATCAAGGAGAATGTAGCCCAGAGCAATCCTTGAGGAGTTAACTCAGTGCATTAACCAACCATAGTATTGTTGGGTCATTGGAATGTAGAATGTAGCTCTGATGATCAAAGCCCATTATTTATTGCCTTCTATACCACAAGAATCCATGTTATGAAGGTTGGGCAATTATTAAATGTCAGCTGTTTTCCACATGAATTTTGAAAGCCAGACCAAAATAAACTTCAGATATTTTTATAGGTTTTTTGCAACTTTATGGATAAAGCTGTAAATAATGTCTTCTATTTTTTAACATGAATCCCTCAATCCAATCTCTGGTACAAAATGTACTTTTAGAAATTGAGAAAACAAAACAATGAATTAACTGGACAATAAGACATTATTACAAGGCAATAAGGAATGGAAACTTACACATGGATATATTATCAGAACTATCACTTAAACTTTTTGATGTCAGATATATATTTTTTCTCAAACATCTATATTATGTAATCAACATTTGAATATTTGTTGGTCCTATAGTAAATTATTCTACTATTACAGTAGTCATATATCCAATGCATGCACATACAGAATTTAGGTTATCAAATAGTTTCAGGGAATATCATTTTAAACTAATTTTATAAATGTCATTACAAGGTCTACAAGAGGCAGATCCAGACTATTGGAAAGGCCCTTTTTGTAGACCACTTCATTCCTCAATTTTTTTTAATTTCTAATTATCTAGATTAAGATAACAATTTACCCCAAATTTTTTAATTTTTTTTTCATTTCAAAGGGGTGCCCATGCCCCCTGGATCCGCCCCTGTATACAACCAAATCATTTTTGCAATAACATAGTTTCACCTTTTTATATATCCAGTTATATGAGCTTCAGAAACTGACATGATATTATGTATCCATATATGGCCATTAAAGTGCACATAGTTCACTTCATTGTAAATTAGTTAATTATGTACAAGATGTTCTAATAATATATCCCCATCTTCAAATAAAATTTCTTTCATTAAACTATTCTTTTCCTTGTACCCTTACAATGAATGGGATCCAAGATCAGTGAATAAAATAATAAAAGAATTGAAGACTTAAATCACAACCTTTGAAACAATATAAATAAACATCCATATGACCAGACACCTGCAAATAAACAACCTGCTAAATCTACAGCACCAAATTAATCAGTCAAATTAGAACTGACCATTCAACATCCGAAGTCAAAGGAGGGGGGTGGTGAAAGTTATCAATGTCCTACATACCGAATTAATGCTTTCAGTCGGAGAGGTCTGGAGGTCAAAGAGAATGAAGGGGAGTTAAAAAAAGATTTTCAAGATGCTTAAAAGTAGAAAAACTGAGTGTATTCCAGCCTAAATTAATTACATTGGTCCTTCATAATTCTCATATTTCCTCAATGGGATTTACTTCAAATACCAGTAAGTGCATGTAGAAATGATATTATTATGTGGGCTAACCTGTTTAATATTCTTACATCATTTGCAACAAAGTTTGCACTATCATAATGTCAATGAACTTCCAAATTATTATAAACAAGATGTGGGAAAATCAGGACATCACATGACTAAACTATAAATAAACAGAATATATAATGAAAGTCAGATATTGGGACATGCTCCAATTGAATGATCAGTTCTTAACACGACTTTGTCTGGATTATGTAATTGTCACATAACCTCTCAATGACCCTTACAATTTACATACTATAAAAAATTACAAAAAGTCTGAACACATTTTAAACCTTATAAGGCAAATGAGCAACCAGCAATCTTCCTTTAGGAAATTGTCAATTTTGTGTTGATATCAACACTTGTAATAAATTAATGATAATAGACAATGTTATTTACAGGTGAGCAATGAGGAATGTTAAATGGTGGTTACCCCAAACTGGGTTCAGTTTTAACAATGTGTGGGAAACCAGTTGAGTACATGATGGGTGGTGATAACACTCTTATCCTGTTGGCTTCTGCAAATCTCTGTAAAGCATCATATTTGTTTTTCAGAGAATTCAACTCTAATTTGACCACATCATTTTCTCGCTGTAATCGTTCAACTTCTGCTCTTAAACCGTCTTTTTCTCCTTCAAGAATTTCCTTTTGTGTCATCCTCTTTTCACGACAATTTGCAGCATATCCTCGATTTTTTAACGTTCTACGTCTCTGCTTTAACTTGATCATCTCATCTTTAGGCAGCCCCTTCAAGAGTTTATTTAACTCTTTGACTGTCATGGCAACCAGTTCGTCATCATTTATTGGTGGAGCTGGTGTACTACTGCTTGGAGGGCTAGTCCCAGCTAACATAGCTTGTGTCTGTGCATCAGACTTGCACTGGGACAGGAAAATCTGCAATTGGAAAAAGAAAATGTAGACAAACATGTAAACAGTGTAATTTAAATATAAAATAATGCAAGTTTTTACACCTCTTGTCTGTATGAAAAGGGCAAGATATGAAGTAAATAAGATGGCGACTGCAAAACAGGAAACCATGGAAAGTTTTATATCTAGTAATAACAGAAAATAAAGAATTCGGACAATTTGTTTTCTGAAAAACAGCAAACTGGCTGTAACAAAAAATGTACCCTAACCTCCTTTTGACTTAATAGGGATTTCAACAATAATACACTACGTAAAAATTAAATTCATGTTGAAATGAGATTCATCCATGAATGAGTATATGTAAACACTACTAATGTTTCCATCAAAAACTATGAACAAAAAAACTTGGACTGTTGGCACCATCAAAGCTATTTATCAAAGAAAAATGTATTTTCGATTGGGGTTTACTAGTATAATGCTACTTTCTTTCAACAATGTTTCAGTCATATATCTTGGTGGTCTGTTTTGTTAGCAGGGGAAGCGGGACCATCAACCTTGGGCAGGAAAATGACAAACCTTATCACATGATGCAAGTCAAAAGCATTTTGCTTTGTATGTTACAAAATCATTTGTGATTTCATTCTGTAAACATGTAGTGATATTAAATTTTGCTCAAGTTCAGCAGCAAATATTTCATGCATATTAATTACATATTAATGAATGACAACGAATGTACTTGACAGACACACTAAGCCAGATTTTTAACATTTTAGCTCACGAAAGCATCAGTCCGCAACAAGACATTTCACTTTACCCAGACACATTATTCTGACTCTTGGTCAACCGGTCTTGCTCAGCAGAGAATCAGCAAATACCAGTTTTATTGTCTTTGGGTTGACCCGACCGGGGACCATCTCTACAAGTAAAATAATCAGGGACTGACAAAAATAAACATGACAAAGAGCATTCAACTAAAATCCTTTCCAAAAACTTTCAATTAAGCAAATGATCTCCCTGTCTGTTTGAAAAAAACATTTATAAATATTTAAACATTTAAATTTAAAACATTTATAAATATTTGAAGAAAACTAGTTTGCTGCAATGCAAGCTGAATAGGACATTGGTCATGAAAAACAATAAGTCTTTCCTTGTATACAGTGTGTATGTACTTTTGATAACCAACCAGGAACCATTCAACATTAATAAGAATTTTTGTTCCAATTCGATAATTTAGCTGAAGGCTTCCAAAAGAAGTTCCAATCCCATTAGCGACAAAAATATTTCAGAAACTTATTTTGTTTTGTCCTCTAAAATTAGATTTATGGTCTAATGATGAAAGCTTAGATATAAAATTTACTCTTCTACAATTTTTGTTGTGATACATGTAAATTTTGTTCTTACAATTTACATGTGAATGCCATATTGCCTACACAGGGCCAATTTGGTTGGAGACTGTCATTTGACCACCTTACCCCCTGATATCATAAGTGAAACACATAAAAAGGAGGCTCAACCAGTGGTTGATTTTCTGAGGGACCAGTGGCCTAGAAATTCTTATGCCAAAGCCTGTTCCTGGGCAACATATGCAATATGTGCTTACTTTAGATATTCTTCATATCATGTACATACAAATGTACCCTTTACATGCAATTTTATCTACCAGTATGTTTATACATGCATACAAACTGTGCCAACTTTAAACTTGATGGACTTTGGAAGGGGGCCAAGAGAGTAGTATGAAATTGGCACAGTGTCCTTACATAATACTGTGTAGCTTGATGCAATGGAGTGT
Organism: Geukensia granosissima; assembly: GCA_032357055.1. Lineage (NCBI taxonomy): Eukaryota > Metazoa > Mollusca > Bivalvia > Mytilida > Mytilidae > Geukensia > Geukensia granosissima. The sequence continues at coordinate 1,577,405 of JAULBM010000029.1, read as the reverse complement.
TTTTGTTTACATTTTTATTTGGCAATCTTACATTTTTCTATATACTTAACAGGAAAATGCACATTAAACTACTGATGTACTTTTGATATTAAAACAGGGAAAAATAGTCAGGGAGAATACATGTATGTATACTATCAATGAAGATTATAAAACTACAATAAACATGAAACAATTTTCTCTGACAAAACACAATTTACTTATTTTATTATATGCATATTCTTTCTTTTAAATATTTACCATATCCAGACTTTTGTTGAGAAATAGAATCAAACCAGAGGCTCCATGGAGCCTGTGTTGCTAAATGGCAGAGACTCCTTAGTCTTACTGATCCCTGCCAGTAAAAAATGATGTATAAAATTTGGGTAGTGGACAATTGGTTCAGTTGTTTCACATAAAAACATTCTAAGGTGAATTTCCAATAGAGACCTATTTCACAACAAGTTTCTGTGACAGCAAACTCAGTTGGCAGGCAAGGATGTAGAACATATATGTAATTTAGGTAGAACATTCCAAAAAAACTTTCACATAGGGTCCTCTCTTAACTAAGTCTGGCTGTGGCAGCCGTTTTGGTTAGCAGGTGGGAATGCCGGACATAATTTTGGTAGAAGCCAATCTAAGTACCATTCCACCAAACTTTGGAAACAAATGACTCAGTTATGACAGACAAGAAGATATCTAAAATATACCATCCCCAACCTGTTTTCTAATTTTACTCGTGGAAGCCATTTTGGTTGCAGGGGAAATTTAGTAGAGGATCATGAAAGGACCATTCCTACAAAGCTTGTTTGAATATTTTTAAGTGGATTTCCCATAGGGTCTTATATGTACATGTATGTTAAACTTATTGGGCTGTTTAAGCCATCTTTGTTGACTGTCAGGGATGCCTAACAAAATTTTGGTAGAGGGCCATAGTTTGGTTGCCTCAAAGTATGACAGTTTTTCAAATGATTCTCCACAAGAATTACATCTTAAGGTATGTTTGGCTGTGGCATCAACCTTGATTGTTAGGCAGGGATGACAGACACAATTTTGGTAGATGACTATGTAAGGACCATTCCAACACAGTTTGGTTGCACATGGCTCAGTAGTTTCAGACAAGATTTTGGAATGAATTTCCCATAGGGTCCTATGTTTAACTAAGTATGGCTCTGGCAACCATCATTTTTAAATATACCATCCCTTTTTCTATTTTTGGTAACAGCAGCTGGGAAGAAAGGCATGGATGTCAGGCATCGTTCTGTAGAGGATCATCCAAGGATCATTCCACCAAAGTTTGGTCTAAATCTGCTGATTTTTTTATGTTATTGTTGACAGACTGACGATGGATGGACCCAAAGTGATGGCACAATCTTGCAGGGACTTTTAGCACAGGTGAGCTAAAATTAAGTTAGGTCGAAAAATATGGGAAGGGTTATCTAAAACAAAAATGTTAATTGACTTTATATACTATATTGGGAGTCAGCATTTTTTTTACTTCCTAAAGGACATAATGTATTTCTTGCTAGGGTCAATAAATGTAACATGTAGGATATACATTTCTAGGTCCTGGTTTGTACTTCAAAAATCAATATAAAGGTATTACTCATATTTCTGATGACTAATGAAAATTGATGCAAATGGCTTACATCAGCCAATTTAATAGATATGAACTCAACTCCACTAATGTACTTTAAAAATTATACAGAGGACAGTTTATTTTAAATCACTGTAACTTCCTTCATCAATTAACTTACACCTGAGAAAAGATATTTTCCCCTTTTCTTATAATTATAATGTGGATTTTATACTAATAAAAGATAGGATTTTTTAAAATATCAATGTCAAATATTAGGACAATGATATCATTTACTGTTAACAAAAGTGTTGAGTTATAAGTCTTCGAAAATAAAATTGTTTAATTTTTTACAAGTCATGTGTGTTTTGTTCAATTTTTTTTTATTCTTTAAAAAATTATTGAGATTTCCTTCAATTTTCCTGGTATAAACTTAATCTGGTCTTGTAAAACTGTATTTGCCTGAAATATTTGCCACCGCACAATATGCAATCAACAATTAATAATTTGGCTTTCTAGCAGATTAAATTGACATTCCAGCTAAAAAAAACAAAAACACCAGCACATCTAAATAATGCTGATGTAAAAATTGTATTGTCATTATTTTTACACTTGTGATAATAAGGTCATGTTAATATTTCTGTCTGACAGGTCAGTAGATTGGTTATTTCAATTTATTTTCATCTTGAGTTTTTATATTACTTTTTAGCACAGATAAACACATTTTGAAGACGTACATTTCCGATATTGCATAAGTTGAATACATAAAGAAGTCCTGCGCAAATAATCAATGGGGACAACATCACGTGGTTTACACAATAAACAACTCAGCACTTCTCAAATACACGAAATTCCGACAGAAATCACAATTTATTTTATCGATATACATTTTCTCTGTTATTCTATTATCGAAATGCTGCAACCGACAGTAATAATTGTTTGATATGACTGGGAAGACGTGTATTCCAGATGTAAACAAAACATAAACAAGGCCACGCCATAGTACAACTTACACATCGTGGCCGAGTTACAAGATTTCTTACCTTTTTACTCATTTTCTGTATCTGTCAACTAAACACAATCAATATTAATTTTATTAACTATCCTTAAGAATAAACTAGGTCACTTAAATCCAAGTATTTTGTCTCCAATTTTTGAAGAATGTCTTTATTTTGGTTTCTACGTATTATTTTGCGACTCGGCAGTTCTCGGAGCGTTGCGTATTTTTGCGCCTCATGGGAAGAAATATGATTGGCTAATCAAATGTTCAAACTGATGACTCAGCACGAACGCAATCAACTTGCTATGTTTCTGATGATTCAGCAGTAAAAACCATAACAATAAACAGTCTCATAGTAACTGCATAAACAACGGCAGTGGTTGTTGCGTAACCTAACACTTTTCTAAAAATAATTTTACCCGACTGATCATATTTATGGGTAGATTTTACAAAGTGGAACCAGGGACGTATAGAGATATCTATATACGTCCCTGGTGAAACGAGTTGAATCGATTATCAATAACTTAAACATTTTTAAACTGGGGGAGTAGTCCAAAGATGATAAATAGGGCGAATACACAGTACAGTAGATTTTTACATGAAATCAAATTAAGTTAAATTTAGCCAGAGACATATAATACATATTGTATTATGTCTCTGATTTAGCCCATGTTTTAAATATGTTAATAATATATCTATACATATATTAAACAGTCATTAGAATTGAGATGAGGTCCACGCCAGTCAAGGAATCTTGCTGAAAAATATATTACTCTTATGTATGTTGTTTATTTTTTTGTATTGTATTGCTTGACCCATATGGGTGTATTATGCAATAAAGTTAATTAATTTAACATATGTACACATATGTTAAATTGCCTCTGCTTCAAGAACAAAAATTCGGGTGAAATTAGCCCTTATAAAATTTTACTGCCGCTGCTAAATATTCCAATAATTCCAATAATAATAATAACTTTATTCCAAAAGCAATACAGCTTATAGGATACATCAAAATACATTTTACAAATATTTTGCATACGAATAGTTTGAATTATACCATGTAAATATGAACAATAAATATTTCAGATATTCATATAGATATACATAAATAATACAGGTTTTAATAATGTTGAAATGGCTCGATTGATACAATAATTAATTATTAAATATACCGTCCATTTCCAATAATGTGTATTTTTTCCTCCCTTTGCGGTATTTATATTATCATGCGGACCTCTTAGAAGACACATTTTACAGAAAACTCAAGGGAAGTATAAGCCGTACGTACCAGACCAAATTCGATTAAGAAGAAGTTTATACTTTGAGTTAAATATTGCAACAAATTGTAGTGGTTAAACAAGAAAGTACAGTGAAAGAGGATGTTGCATTTTTCAAACAACTATTTATAATTAACCAGAAACCCTCATCATGCTATGAAGGAGCAAGTATCGATCACCTAGCACGTACCGCATATTTGTCATTATAAACACTGATTGTACATTGATGGCTTAAAATCTAAACCCCCTAACTTAAATACGGAAGGAATGGTTAACAGAACTATGCATTTCCACCAGAGTTTGGTTTAAGCTTGCTAGTTTAAAGAATTGGAATTTAAGTGTCGTGCTTTAAAGTAAGTTTGGGCATGATGGATAAAACATTATCGGGAAACCATTTGAGGACCGTTAAACCAATGTTTGGTTATTATTGGCCAGATAGTTTAAGACAAAAATATTTTAAGTTATTTCTCATAGGTCTAGTAAAACTAAGTTCGGCTATTGCAGCTAATTTGGTTAGCGGACAAGGATGCCTGCTCAGTATTTCAAATCAGAAGATTGTTTACAAGACTAATTACGGCTGTGGTGGCCATTTTGGTCTGCGTTCGGTGACATAAATTTGGTAGCTACAAAAGCTACTAAAATGGGGGAGTCCCATGGCCCAAGCGCCTGTGATTTATGATATAAAATGGGAAATGTTGGAAAAGTGAAGTGGTAATTTTTTTTCATGGAATCCTGTCTTGCTTATCAAGATGAGAGGCAGAAAGAATCCTTGATGGATATGCTTAACGTCTAGTGGCAAACATTTCATGCATATTCACCGGGACTAAAATTGTGTTTTTTAGTCCCAGATATTCATGGCAAGTTTAAAGGTTTGAACTACACCTTTCTGACTTTGTCCTTCGAAAACCAACGAAGAATGTTCGGGCTTTTAAAGTCAAAGAAAAAGAGCACAGTTGGTGGAATTTGAAATGTCGATTAATACAGAACTATAAGTAATAGTTTTTTTATATAAGAACTAGGTTTGAAATTTTTATAAATGTAATTTTTAAAGTCTTGTTTGAAATTTATGTCATGATCATGCAACACTGATTTTTGTACATAATTTTCCTGTGGCAGGCGGCATTAGTTTTTTGAAAGCTCTATATCTCTGAAAACTATTAAACATATGATCGAGGACCTTATTTGATGTGCGTGTAGTCCATGTTTTGAATTTGTAGACTTATCACATACGATGTCCCTGACCTTATTTGAACAGTTCAGTGTCAAGCTTTTGCGCTTTGATCTGTTTCTCAGTAACTATATCGCAGGTTAACAATATTGGGTCTATTTAAGAATTATTAGGAGAACACGTTAGTCTGACATATGTCTTTTGTCCTAGACCTAATTTTAATGATCCAATCTTAGTAAAGTTTCATGTTTAGATCCAGTTCTCGGTAACTTTACATGGTAGATCAACAATATAGGATATGTATTTACATTTTTAATCATACTTGCCAGTCTAGCATGTGTTATATATCCTTGACTAATTTTCATGGTCCATTGACTAACGTCAAGTTTTCGTGCTTATATATGGATCTCAGTAACTATAAATTTTATGTCAACAAAATTGGGTAAACCTTTACATTATTAGGAACACATGTAAGTCTGACACATGTCTTTTGTCCTTGACCTATTTTTATGGATGAATGACTTAATTTGTTAATTTTACACAGTAAAGTCCATTTCTGAACAACTGAAATAACTACACCTACCAAAATGATCCAGATAGATTTTAATGCATTCTTGCTACTCTGCTACAAGTCATTTCACCTTGTCCTCTTTTCACGGTCCATTGACTTGTAATATTTTTTTGTTATAATTGTTCAGTTAAGATATGATAGATCATCATTATTTGGTTTGTTTATTCATTTCTAGGTTTATTTGTCAGTCTGTCATAATCCATCTGACCGTGACATTGTTTTCATGGAGGAGTGATTTCGTCAAATATAAGTCCATTTTCTCAATAACTATTATATACAGACTCGCTATATTTTGTCTGTAAATGTTTAAGGGGTGAGTGCAAGTCTTATATGTCATGTTACCATAATATTTGTATGGTCCAGTGACTAAGAATTGGGACTTTTTTCAATAATGACACACAACTTTACTTGCAAAATTATTCTTAGGTGTGCATGTCAGTCTGTGATATGTCACGTGTGCTTAATTTTCATGGTTCAGTTACTTTGTAAAATTTGCAACATATTTTCACATTTAAGTCCATTCCCCAGTTACTCAATCACTTAAGTAAAGTTTTAGAAGACATTTTATTTACTGATGATATGAAATACTCATATTAAATAAGACTTGATGTGTCCATGTGTTTATATCAAAGACGTATAGTTGTATACGTCCCTGTTTATATGGTCAAAACTGTTTATACAGGCGAAACATTTCAATGTCCACGCATGTTGGTTTAAGTGTGTGGTTGTTCGATTTTTTGGTAAGGGTTTAGATTGATAAGAGGGGGTGGACAGGGGGGGGGAGTCCGGGAGAAGGGGGGAACCGGGAGTTA
>JAULBM010000029.1:1524955-1548570 GCA_032357055.1 Geukensia granosissima | reverse complement strand
CTTTGTTCACATTAACTTTGATTCAGCAACTCTAAGCCAGGTGAGCGATCACAGGCTCCTGTGAGCCTCTGGTTTTAGGAACTATGGCCCATTTGACCCGGAACTGTATAACGAGACCTTAACTCTTGTAGGAGTTATTGTCCTTCATAGAAGTTTTTTAGTTAATTTTGAAGTTAAAGTTTAAAAAATCTTCTCCGTTGAAACTATTGAATAGATTCAGATGAAACTTTGTTCTTAACGGTATTCTTCACAAAGTGTGTGCTTCGATTTTTGATCCGTTGAAAAACATGGATGCCGTTACTAAAAATAGAACATAGGGGTCTGACCGAAGATTTTCGCATATATCTCAAAAACCGTTAACTCTAGTAAAATTCTGACATAGGATAAAAATGTTTATGATAAAATCTATCTGTGGTGAAAATTCTGTGGAAATCCCTTAACTCTTGTAGAAGTTATGGCCCTTTTTAGACGTTTTTCAGCTAATTTTGAAGTTAAAGTTTTAAAGATCTTTTGAATGAATTTAGATGAAACGTTGTAAGATTGTTCATTAAGGTATATGCTTCGGTTTTTGATCCGTTGAAAAACATGACTGCTGTTACTAAAGATAGAACATAGGGATCTGACAGAAGATTTTCACAAAAATCTCAAAAAATCGTTAACTTTAGCCAAATTCTGACAAAGTGTTAAAGTGTTAAGTATGATAAAATCTATCTTTGGTGAAAATTTCAATCCCTTATCTCTTATTGGAGTTATTGCTCCTTTTAGAGGTTTTTTAGCTAATTTTTAAGTTTAAGTTTAAAACTCTTTAGCTCTGAAACTAATTAATGGATTTATATGAAACTTTGTTTGATTGTTCCTTAGGGTATTTTGCACAAAGTTTATTCTTCGATTTTTGATCCGTTGAAAACACGGCTGCCGTTACTAAAAAAAGAATATAGGGGTCGAACCGAAGATTTTCGCTTAATCTCAAGCCGTCAATTTTAGCCAAATTCTGACCAGATAAAAGTGTTCAGCATGATGAAATCTATCTGAGGTAAAATTCCATAACTCTCGTTTGAGTTTTTGCCCTTTTAGGCGTTTTTTAGCTAATTTTGATGTTATATTTAGTTTTTTTTAAAATCTTCTCCTCTAAAACTACTGAGCCAATTGTCCTATACAAAACTTTTATACAACATCCTGGCAAGGATCAGTGAGGATTCTCTGTCATGTGAGCGATATAGGCTCATAGAAGCCTCTAGTTCGTACTTGAAGCGTACTTCGCACGGTCTTCTGCAAAAAAGAGAGAAAGTTGGGTCAATGTTTTAGTTTTACTTTTACTTTTGGTGACGTTTTCGCATTTATCCCATTGAACATAAAATCAAGGATACGACAGTCACACCCACGTGCGACTTATATCAAGATATTGGAAATAGGGTCGAGTTGTTAACAAAACTTTACAAGAGAGGGATTTGACTTTCCCAATGTGAACTGTACGTCCAAGTTAAAGTGATAACTTTTTTCGGTCGTCATCTTGATCTTGTCTTAATTGTCCGATTCACAAATGACAACAGTTATCATATCATTGTTGTTTGTTTGACTCTGTTCCTATACCGATTATGACTACTATTGATATACTCACTAACCAACAGCTTTAATTACCGATTAACACGACGGGTGTCACTTAAGAAGAAGAGGCGGCTTAGAGTTCCATGGCCTATCCTTGTTTCAAAAGATCCGTTAACTCAATCTGCAGTTTTAATTGTGGTGTTTTGTTTTCTGGTGTCTGTCTTTCGTACTGTTGACTATAGTTGATCTACTGACTTAACGATTTCCTTCTGTCCCTCTGGTAGCTTAGAATTATTTTTCCATCATACGTAAAATGATGAAAAGCAAAGTTATTTTTCCAAGGATACAGTTAAATCTGTCTTAACCTTAATATGACCAACAAACAGCAAAGTTATTTGTCCATTCAATAACAGATCAACTTTCATTTTACAAACTGAAGAAGACAAAATTTATTAATCCACTAAGTTACAGTCAGTTCTGACTTTAACTGAACGGGAGCAGAAATGTATTTTAAATTACTTATTAGCAATATTTTTCAGAGACGAGCATCCGATACAGCACAACACAAAATGCCACCACCACCTGTTGCCGGTCATCAGCCAAGAAAAGTTACTCTGAACAAATTTGGAGGAGGAACGACTTCATTCGGACAATCTTTTAAGTCTAAACAATCATCGACAACATGGCAACCAGTATCACCACCGCAGTCTTCTGGAAGTATGATGAATCGGGTGCAAGATAGTTTGGACAGTGCGCTTTCTCCCACTAGCCCTCCACATGGATACTATCAACAACCACAATATCAGCAACAACAACGCCAACCTCCACCTCAACAACAGTATAGACCCCCTCAACAACAGTATCAACCCCCTCAGCAACAGTATCAACCTCCTCCACAACAATATCAACCCCCTCCTCAGCAACAGTATCAACCTTCTCCACAACAATATCAACAGGAACCATACACACCTACATATGTATCAGTGGGTGACCTACAGCCTGATTACGTCAGAGCTGAAGACCCGGTTCCAGAGGAAGAGTATGAGTACACTTCGGTCAGAGATAGGAAGAAGCAGTTTGCTGATACACCACAGCAACCCCCACGTAAGTTCTCATTCAACTCACATAAATATATATTGTTAAGTGTTGATTGGTGAATGAGTTTGTTGTCATGGCTTTAATTATTTCACAGTTTTTTTTTTAATTTAACTGGTTTATAAGTCATTGGGCGTATTCAATTTAAGCGTAAATTTAGATATTTTGAAAACCAAACAATGTGTTCAATTTATTAACATCCTGTGTACTTGAAAAAAACGCCTTCTTAATTTTTAATAAGATGTTAAGCACAAATGTAATGGAATTCTTCCATGCCATAAACTTTCCAAGAGATCTTTTTGTAAAATTTCAAATCGATTTTAGCTGGTCATGTTGGACAAAATGGCGATGTGGATGACGATTATCCTCACTGTCCAGTCTGGGAAAGACGGAAACTTTTTATGCCCCGAGGTGAAAATATGCTAGCATATAAACCTAGCATGCTCGTTATATACTCAAGTTTACATTAGTTACCGCAGGTGTTAGATTGTCAAGTACCTATATAGATGTAGCATAGTCTTAGAATTTGTCTATTTGGTATTAACTTTTCGTCGTCCAAAATGTTTTAACGAGTATCTGGAGGAAAGCTTTTTAGGCTGCTTATCTTATTCTGTATACTCTGTAGAAGATAGCTGTAATATTGACTGTCTTGTTTAAATAGATAAAGAGTATGCATGTCTTATTCCAATTTTACAGGAATGTCTTGATAATAGCACGTACAGTTTAAACTGACAACACTTTGAATCCGATCGCTTCATCATTCTCGCGTTTGTCTTATTCATAAAAGTCATGCTGCGAAAGGAATTCATTTTTGTTGTTAGCTTATTTATCTGTTTCCATCAGAAGACACACTAAATGTAAAAAAACGAAACAAAATTACAGTGTACAGGTACAGTTACAGTTTTTTTATGCAACACGGACATTTCATCTGTTTAACCAACCCCTGGCATATTCTTGAATAGTTAAATAGATAATTTTAAAGTTTTAAGCAATAGATACAAAATATTCGGAAAAATATACGATAATTTATGCATTAATCTCTTTCACAAGTTTTCTACCCTGGGCCTATTGATATTAGAATATAAATATATATATATATGTTTTTACCGTAAACTTCTACTAGTGTATGTTTGGATCCTACGTTTTGGTTCTAATGTTGCTGTTGAGAGAAGCTACTCTTTGAAATACAGATACAAAATAGCTTAATTTACAACTGGTTATTTATTCTATTTAAATAAAAGTGGTTCACCAAATATATCAAGACTCTTATCGGGATTTACTATATTTTTACAGAGTTAAAGAGAGGGAAGAAGAAATTTGTTCAGCCAGTGGCTGCGGGATACCAGTCTTTCGGAACAGATTACGCCAAACAAAGACCAAAGGAACCAGAACAACAAAGGTTTCCCCCGCCTCCTCCTCCAACACAAATGCCAGTCAACCGGGCACCTGAACCACAATTCGACGAAGGTCCTAAACCTTGGGCTGGTACATTAAAAAGCGATGGACTGAAACCATGGGAGCTGGAAGATAGAGAATATATTATGCCTTCACAGCTAGAAGCTATGCAGCAACAACAACGTTCATCCAGACCTCAGCAACGACAACAAAGACAGCCACCAGCAGTTTCTCCAAAGCCAAAAGGGGGTTCACAAGTTAAAGTGGCAGTATCGCCACCGAAAGCTCCAGCTCCAGTCAGACAGATAAGCGTCAGGTCTGTCAATAATCCCCAGGCTGAAGATGGCCCTAAAGCTGTTCACTTGCAATATAACTCCCCAATGGGTCTTTATTCAAGTGACAACATTGATCAGACCTACCAGGCTCAAATTCAGGGTCAATCAGATGAGTAAGTTGTGATGTGCGCATGTTGACAGAAAGTAGAAATAGATGTATTGCGCATGTCACCTAACCTACTCTCCTATCCCCCTACTGTTTTATTTGATTAGGATGGGTATAAATATTGATATGAAAGTAATAAAGGATATTGAGGTATTTTGAACAAGATAAAGGTTTTACTGAATATAAAATGTTTTAAACAATGTCTTATATAAATTCGCTGCATTTGTTAAAATTCTAAAGCACTGAATATTTGGAAATGCCTCGAAAAGCATATCACTTAGTAGTTGTCCTTGCCGTCGGGTTTGGCTTCCTATTTCAATTTGTTTGCATTTGATGAGTGCCTCTTTTGCTATGTTTGGATTTTGGACTTGCTATATTTTGGTTCTATTGCTACAGACGAGAAGTTACTCCTTGAAATGTACATATAGCATACCAAAAATTCTTCATATTTATTCAACATTGGTAATTTTGTATTTGTATATATAGTTAATATATTTTATGACAATGTCATTTGTCATTTAGCACTAATGCACTAAGTTAACTCAGCATAAATTATCAATACAGTATGAATTGCATCATTATTTATTTAAGTCATATAAAATACTTGCTTACTGCTAAAATCCTGAGATTATAGCAAAGGATTAACACACACGTAATTGCAACTGCATGTAAATTTAGTATATCTAGATATAGTTGACCCTTTAACCTTTCAGTTCTGTTGCAACCATCTATTTGAAAAACATTATTACCCAACATGTTACACTACATCTCCCAACTCCACAAGTTTCAATACATTTCCATACATTAAAGATGCAAGGGTATCCCATTCGCTGCTGTATTTTAGTGGTGTGGCACTGTAAAGCCAACGACTAATCGTTATTTTATACATGTCTGGAACTTCAAAATACATATATGAAAAATCCTTACAGGAATATCTGAATTGTGTCGTAGGTATTTACAGATCTTAACACGCTGCAATTTATTAAGTTGCTGTGACCTCCAAACTGTAACATCCCTTGTCCCATTATACTTCAATAATGCCCAGGTTTGGTTCAAGTTACGGTAGGTAAAATGTGTTAAGCAATTGTATGGAAACCAAATTAGTAGATTCGGAAATCGCGATAGGGAGATAATTTTAATTTTTCATAATAATGAATATTCCCACACGCTAATTATGAATTGTCTACTTTTTTTTACCATATACGCTTACTTGGTAAAGGGAGTTAATCACCATGAGACTTTTATGTGAAACGAAAATAAACTAATTTTTTTAAAAAGATCTATTTGATACATTTTCATTTCAACAACTCTGACGTCACAAGTATAATGGTTAAGCTGTAAACAATAGTATAGTATACTCAAAGGAATAGCTTAAGTTGACTTCATCTCGGATTGACGATAACCTTGAATAGGGCAGGGAATGCTTACCCTTCTTGAGCACCTGAACCAACTCCTGTTTTGAAAAGGAGTTCGTGGAGTCCAAACCCTCAACTTAACCTTAAAATTTGTTTCGAGCTTGTCTTCTATTTGATTTTGCATTTTTTGGCATTTTGCACTGAGCCAAAGAAATATTTGCTGTTGCCGTAGTTACTGGTGGACCAAAATCTTTTTTTTTCAGTTTACCACACAAGCTAAAACGGCCACAATTGTTACCAATGAATATAAGAAATATGTAACTTTATTTTTTATTAAAAGTATGTCATATGGACTTCACAAAATAAAAATCATCAAAATACCTGACGCCCCGTTTCCCTAGTTTTTCAATTTTTTTATGATAACAGGTCTCGGTCAAAGTTTGCTTTAAACATTCGTATTAGTTCTAGCAAGATAAAAGTTTAGTAATTTTTATTTATTGACAATGTTCCAAGTAACAGACAAGATAAACAGCCAGCCAACTTTTCCTACATTTTCCATTGCGAAAGGTCTATCAAAACATCAAAGACTTTGATGAATAATTGTCTATCTGAATATTTCAGGTCTTCCTCTACAGTATTTAAGTCGTTGATGAATAATTGTCTATCTCAATATTTCAGGAGTCAGTCTTCTACAGTATCTAAGTCTTTCTCGAATAATTGTCTATCTGAACATTTCAGGAGTCTTCTACAGTATCTAAGTCGTTGATGAATAATTGTCTATCTGAACATTTCAGGAGTCTTCTACAGTATCTAAGTCTTTGATGAATAATTGTCTATCTGAACATTTCAGGACGTCTTCTACAGTATCTAAGTCTTTGATGAATAATTGTCTATCTGAACATTTCAGGACGTCCTCTGCAGTATTTTAGTCTTTCTTGAATAATTGTCTATCTGAACATTTCAGGACGTCCTCTACAGTATCTAAGCCACAACAACAACAGCAGCAACAACAAGGAGATAGAGACTGGAACCAATCATATGTTTATAAAATGGTAAAAGAAGAAACCAAAAGGGAGACACAAATGTACCCCGGACAAGCACCTGTTACTACTCAGACGTACTCGTCTAGAACATACCAGACTGGTCAGCCCACTGTGGACGAAACCTATGGAATTTCAGATTTTTGAAATTTTGAAAAACACAATTTGAGGAAACGACTTGCGGAGGGAGATTCTGGCGAGATGTGCAATGTTTAATTGGGAAACGTGCAATTGATTTTAATGCTTATCAAAACTGTGATCATTTCGAAAATTTTATTCTTTATTTATTATTTTTGGACGCTTTTCGCGTGTACGAAGAGAGTGAGAAAAGTGTGCTATGCGAATTGCTTGTAACATAGTGTACAGAAAATATAAATAGAAGTTTATATAGGTAAAGAAAAGAGGAAAATTGGAATAATATATGAAATTATTTATATCACAATTCTCAGAGTTGTTATTTTATTTCGTTCTCTAGTCCCGATTTTCCTTTTTTGCTTTCGGGATTGTTAATTTTAGGATACGTGTTCTAGTTAATTTATTAATATTTATGTATATATATATTTGTGAATAAATGGGAAGATGCAAAAATGGATACAAGTTCACACGGCAAAATATATTTTGAATAAATAAATCCTTTGTAAGACAGATGGTTTGTATCAAATTTACAGGAATAAATCATCGTTTCTAATATTTTATTGTTTGTTTAATAACAGATCATTGTATTTATATTTAGAATGAAGGCGAATAGAAGATACAATAAAAGAACACGTTAATCAAGTAAAATTAAAGCAGTTAATACAAAAAAACAGAAATTACATCTGGAAAATGTTGTTTTAGAAAGGATGAAACAATCAGGATGGAGCACATCAGAATTGCAAACAATCGATATACCAAGCTCAGTGTTCTTCACGAGGTGGTCATTTCCTAAAACCAATCGTTTTCTTCACGAGGTGGTCATTTCCTAAAACCAATCGTTATTCTTCACGAGGTGGTCATTTTCTAAAACCAATCGTTACTCTTCACGAGGCGGTCATTTCCTAAAACGAATCGTTCGCATGGCCTCCATTTCCTTAAACCAATCGTTCGCCTGGCCTCCATTTCCTAAAGCCAATCGTTCGCATGGCCTCCATTTTTCTTAGAATAAACAGCAGACGAAAATCAAACAGGTAAAACTATACAAAACTGTCTGCATTGAGAATAATAATTCCTGTCTGTAAACGTCACTTCATGGAGTGCATTTTTCAAAAGTAAAAGGCGTTATCTTTTTTTATCTCAATAAAATTTTGCAAAAAGATGCATCTTGGTGAAATTTAACAGAATCCTTTTTTATTTTTATATTCTTTGCAATTTTAAATGAACTTGAATCATAGGAAAAGTCTCTATGGGATTTACAATGTAAAAGGAAGATAACTCTCTTTGCAGGGTTGTACAAAAAGCCCATTAGAATGCCCATAAAGTAACGTAAAACTTAAATTGTTATTGCAAAATTTCTTTCTCATCTCAATGCAACAATTTCTACAAGTAAATGGTTGATTTCATTTCATTTTACAATTTTAGTCAGCGACGTAAATAACAGACAAAGGTTTGATAATTACAAAAAGCCATTCTATGGATTAAGGTTTAAAGACAATAAGATGCAGATGACCTTTAATCTGAAACATCTCTACTGGCATATATTCATATTATTCGTTTAAAAAGTATACGAGTTTAGTATTTCTGGCGCCAACATTTATTCAACAACTTTATTACAACACACACCACAAATAAACGATTATATAAACTTTAGTCCGCAAAACTTCGGATTAAAAAGGAACATTTATTTTTTTAATTTTTTATATATTTTAATCCCAGGCAGAACACATTTCCTAAAAAGTACGCCTGAGAAGCCAAATACGAATAAGCTTGTTAATTTCATCACAAAAAGAAACAAGGAGAATAGTACATGTATAAGTTTAACTTTACAAAAGGATCGGTTTTGTCAATGTTCAACTCAAAGAAAACTACAGAATGACAGAACCTCTATCATAAGATGAGATAATATTTATTCAAATCACTTACTTGCCTGTGCAGGAAAAACAACTATTGAACATACAGATAAATGAATGAAGAGAGTACATAATTGATTCAGGCAAGATCATGGCAAAATGAGAGAGAACAAACTGCATCAGATAAAACTGACGATTGAGCTGCACATTATTTAATGGTAACATAATACGAAAATTACCGAAGACTGAAACATGAAAGAAAAAGAGACAAAACAACGACGAAACTATCACAGAAAAAACACTGAATACTAAATATAAAGTATGGTCGTGGACAACACGAATTCCACCAAAAACGGAGGGTAGACTCGTGTATGATCAAGAAGGTAAGCAGTTACCGTCTAGGTAGACACCCATGGACAACTCAAGTTATTGTCGCACTGACATAAATGGAGAGGGCAAAGCCTTTTATAAATAACAGGCTTGTAATACCCTTAAAGAGCGATCCAATGGCGTGGTGGAATAATCGAGAAGTACTTCGCTGCAGTTCTAAGGGAAAAAAGAAACTTTTTTTCAATTTTTTAAATAGATTAGGTCGATTGTCGTGTTTAATGGATAGTTTCACATATTGAATTTCGGGTCTTTCACAGCTTCCGTTATGAAGTCCGTAATGGAACCCGTAGAAGTTTTAATTCGACCGTCAATTGGTGGATGGCTCGTGGACAATAATGCCGCATCTCCTATTTTCATTTTTTTACCTGGGACTATAAGTCTACATATCGACACTCAAACAAGTTACTTAATTTTTTAGCATTTCTTGTGGTTTGCTGAACACCTAGGTCGAATATTGCTGCTAGAAATCTCATCTGAGCACATATATCGTGACAATCTATCTATTTCAACTAGACCAGAAGAACCTCCTGATATAAAGAAAAACCAAACAAAAAATTAAGAAGACTTTTATTGTCAAGAATAATACAAAACTGTTCTATGGCTCAAGTTTTTATCACATCGTCAAGGACGGTTAACAATTGTATATAACAAGAAAGAATCAACAATTTAATACAATATATATACATAGTTAAAAAACTTATAAAAGTCATATAAGTATAAAAGATTTTATTTGACACTGATTATAATACGAAAAAAAAATAAACGTGACATAACTGTCTTTTGTAAAATCAGCTGTAAAAACTCACAGTATGTGAAAACCTCATGATTGCCCACTGATGAGAACAATGTTCAAAATGTTTATTTCCATAAACTGCAATGTATTTCTGTTCAGGGATATAAATTCAAAAATCTTTTTTCGTTCCTGGAGTTCAAAACTGCTTTTAAGATGGGGCAATCATGTTTTAATATCCGTTTTGAAATAGATTTATGTTTGTCACATTCTTATAAACAGCTCGACTTTGTATTTCAAACTAAAGAGTCAACTGGAGGCATGATATTTGTATTCCTATAAATCAAAGTTAATTAAGAACACAAAATAGATCCTTTCATAGATTATGACTTTAAATGCTGATTTTTAAATAAAAGCAAAAAATACTGTTTCGCTATTAATAGTCTTTTTCATGGACCTTAAATTTGTAAATCTTTTTGTATATATATGTGTATATGATTTTTCTGAGACAAAATGGACGGCTTTTCGATTTTCATGTAAAAAATTAAAATAATACAGAAAAAGTAGTAAAGCATTGTCGTTCATAAACAAATAAACATATAGATGGAAAACAAATATAGCATAGCCACTAGAGATATATAGATATATCACAGCAAAAAAAGAACGTTTTTGTAGACATTTATGGTCCTCTAAGGTCTAGTGTCTCCCAGTTCATTTGGTCTCTCACCAATTTGTTTTTGTGTTGATGGACTGGTGACAAAGATCTTTTAGTCACGCCTGAAATAAGTATATAATCAAGTTATATCTCATTTGCCCTTTTGATATTTTGCAAATGAGGCGTCAGAAAATGTTATACACCATTTCCAGCAAATTTTTGCACAAGAACAAACTGTGAAATACAGCTCTTTACACAGCCAATTCATTGAATATTGATTAATCAGTACAATAAATTATATTTGTGTTTATTAAATTATTTCCATAATATGTGTGTTTAATAGTCGTATATTATATATTGTAAAATTCTAGTACTTGAACCACTTTTAGTGGAACCTATTTTTATACTGAGAAGTATTGATGGTAGGTAATGACTTTTTGTCATGTTGTTTTGAGGGTCCTTCAAATCATTATTAAACTTACTGTGTGGAGGATCCAAAACTTCAAATTCTGCGACAGTTTCCCTTGTATACTTTGGACAACCTGTGGTGGCAAACTCCTTAACATACGACTCCACTAAACCACTGACAGGTTCTTTACTGATGGACTTCATCACATAAATATGAATCTTTGTCACATCTTTGTTGTATAACATAGCAACCTAAAACAGTATAAAAACCATACAAGTTAGTTGATTCTCCAAAACCGCTTCAAATTCAAGTGATTCTCCAATACCGCACCAAATTTAAGTGATCCTGTTACTGAAGCTGTTATTATTATTATTGAGACCAGTTATAAATCAAAGCAGTGACATACAGAACAAAGACACCTTTAAGCTATATAAGTACCGAAAGTGAAACACATGGAATGTAAAAGGGGTTATGTTTGACCCGTATCTTTAGAAAACTTAGTTGTGCTGGCTCTAGGATATTAAATGTTGCCATCAAATATCAAAACAACTATACAAATAAATACCATCTTACTTGTAATGCTTTTTTCATTGATACCATATCAGTTTCATCAGCAACCCAAAATTTGACAATGCCTTTAGCGTGTATGGCATAAAGTTCATCCAATATCTGTACAACAGGTGATGGGTTTTCTTCAGAGGCGTATATCATCTCCTTAACACTCTTGTTAGGGTCTGGTCTGTATAACCTCTTCATAGATGGCACTTAAATGGATTTAATAGATATCAAAGAATTGAGTTTATTTTCATATATCGATAATCTTTAACTTTAGAAACAAAGCACAAACAGAAAAAACAGAATACAGAAAAATGCAATTTTCGAACGGAGTTAATATGTCAATATTTTTAATTCATTTTGCAGTAATGTAGCCAAGTCTGATAACTGTACTTTAACTATTCTTGGTCTTTTTGGTTAGATCTTGTAATGAAATTGGAAAACTTGAGAAAATTAGAATTCTAGTCTAGAAAAAAATCGTTTTACAGAACATTTACTTAAAATGGATTTAATAAGATATTCCTATTCAAACTACATACTCAGAATAGAAAACAATGGAGCCTTTTCCAGGCAATGTTCTCCACCATTACAAGCGTGGGCTCTGGTTTCTAAATTGTCACGTGCATAAAAGTTGGTTATATCCGGGTCATTATTCATCATCTCAAAAGGTAACCAATGGAGAAGATTGTTGCAGTGCTTCAACTTCAGGTCATAAATATCTCCTACAGACATAGAAAAAAACAAGTTTAACCTCCTATAATTCTAGAAAAAGACTTGTAAACAACACAATTATAGAAGCTTGATAAAATGAATCAATAATGGTAAAAGGTTTTAAAAAAATACCACACTGCTTTCAAACTTTCTAAATTCGAGTGCTTAATGCAAGTGGTGGGATTTCACACTTGTTGTCGGCCTTGTAAAGACACTCTGTCATAGTTTTACAGAAAATATTTTCAATATTATCCTGTAATAATACCTTCTAGGCAGGTTCCACAAATACCCAAGCAGTTATCTAAGGCATCCTTAACTTCTGTCTCATTCCTGTATATCCACTTCCTCTTAGTTTCTGTCCATATCTCATTTACTTCTGTTTTTAAGTGTTCAGCGACTAGTGAGCAATGGGCTGTAGAATAAGTGGGGACACAGGTATCTGCTGTAGCTCGCCTCCTTCTCTTCTTACGTTTGGAAATCTCTGGCTCTTCATAGTCATATGTCAAAGACTGTTTCTTAGGAGGGTGGGCTAGATTACAGGCTTCTGTTAGATCATCTGGGTCTACGATGCGGAATTCTGAAATATTCATGACAAAACGTTCTTAAGCCCCATCATTAATTTAAGATGACAAACGTGTTATTTATGACAACAACCTTATCAAACAAGCTGCATATGATGATTTCGTGAAATGATGAAATGAATGCATATAAGGATCTAAGCAAGCTCCTTATTAAAAGAATGTAAGATAACCAAGACAATGGTTTATCAATTTAAAAATTAATTCAGAGAACAGGTTACTCCATGTCAAAAAGAATATAAAGACAAAAGACAAACACATGTACTTTATATTTTACAAAGACTTAACCTCAGATAAGATGGGAAGTTGTGATTCCACATAACTTGTTTGCCATTATAAACAAATTTATTATAACAAATATCTAAGTAAATAAACAACTTACTTTTTGCCAGTTCAGCTCTCTCCTCCATGAAGTCTTGATATGTCTCTAAAGTATATCCTTTTGGTATGTAATCATTGTTGGCTACCCACAACTCGAAAATATCCCTGATATCAACAAAGACGCTGTCTTTGTACACACCAATACCCACGTGTTCCTCTGCTAGGTCAAATATTGGTGCACATTGTTCTACAGCTTTCTGGGCCAGTCTCTGTGGTGTGTACTCTGGACCAGTACCATTTTTGTACCTGATCTGCATGGCCACTCCCAACGTGTGTGTTTCATACCTGTTGTCTGCAATGTCCATAAGTGCAGCTTGCTCTGGATTGGCAATGAATCCACGGACAACTTCTAGTTCGATTGCTATAAAATTACAAATAAAAGTACTTTTTCTGTTTTAATGTCACTTATGAAAACATGATAATTTAAAATAACCCACGTGACATAGGTATTAACATTGAAATATGAAACATGCAAGTTTAATGACTCAAATTTCATGTTCGACCATTTGCTTTATTGGAGGCATTGATATTGTTGAGTTTTTTTTATCAAATTGCTTACCTCAATCCCATTAAATGTTGGTAATATGAAATAAAAAAATGATTCTGTTGAACATGGTAGATGTCCTTCCCTCTAGATTCGGCTGTCTATTTCTGTTATTTTTTATATAAGTACTTCATTTTATTATGTTTGGATCTCGTTGGCTTTCCTATCTTTGTTTCTAATGCTTCTGATGAGAGGTTACTCCTTGAAAACTGCACATAGCATATCAAAATTCACCTTATTTTTAACATTTAAACTTTTATCTTATAGACAAGAATTTCTATATTGGGTTAATAATATTCACTATTTAATAAAATGGGCACATCTGCACTTTTCAGAAACTACAGATGTGGTAGCAAGTATAAACTCCCCATTATGGTTGCACATTTGGTCATTCTTATATTTAATTTATTTAATTGGTGACTTTGACTGTTCGATGCAGTTATGATCTTTTTTGACAAAACGTACATGATTTGCTAATTTAAAAAGTTTTGTATAAACTTTGTTTGTTTAAGTTATGTGACCCTACCCAACATGTTTGCAAATATTAGTTTCCAAAATGATTTTAAGTACAAAATATGGCCAATTCTGAGACCATGCATATTTGTGTCTCGCCCAAAATTTGTCCGCTTTGCAAGAGATAATTTTCAATATAAATTTTTCCATTGACCAAACCTGCCAAAAATCCAAGCCACATTATCCGAGTTAAACTAATTTCTGCCTAAAATCCCTGGTAGGTTTTTATCTATCATTTGATCTTGAATATGTTTTGTGGTTCTTTGACCTTGACACATTTGGCACTTTGTTCCATTTGCAACATACATACCTTCTTAAGTCTTAAAGACATCTGCCATTTGATCTTGTTCTCATTTTATGTTTTTAAGGACTTTGACAGATTTGTGTAAATTTAGACCTTAAAGCATTAATTGAATCATTCAATTTCTTCCTTATTTGAATAACCTTGTCTATATGTGCAGAAAATCGTTGATGGGTTTACATGGTTTTCCTGGCAAAATGATAAAGCAGGCAAGCACATTTATCAAACTTCTAACGTAATATTATATAAATATATAATGTACATGAATCAATATGAATGATGCATTAATTTGAATGAATATAACAATGATTAAAGTAAAGTAATTGGATGTTAACAAACTTTAAAAAATAACATACGGTCCTCGCTGTCATCAAGATTCTTGTTTTCACTGAACACAATATCAGAAAAACACTGCACTATTCTAGGATCTAAACGAAAATACCGAAATTCTGGATCCTGGGACATAAACATGCCGACTGTAGCATTATCATTCAGCTTAATATCTTTCTAAAGTATAAAAATACATGAAACATTTTAATACAAGTTCATAACAGCACTTAGAAATAAAGAAAAATAGCATGCTATCTTGAAATTTCTTTTATTAAAGATAGGTCTTTAAACTGGGAATCTATTTTATAACGATAAATACAAGCTATATATATGTGTTAAAAAGCAATGCAGGCAATAGTTACTTTTTAGAATTTATCTTGCTTTTAATGTACGATGCTCTGATTTTGTGGTAGCATATTTAAAAGTAAAATTGACCTGAAAGAATTTTAGTTTGATCTCAAGTATCTGTCAATGAAACTCATTATACTTTGTGACATTCGCTCTGGATTTATAAAAAAACTCCAAACAGCAGTTTCAACATTTAGTACAAATGACCTAAGTATATTTTTAGAAAATTTAGTCTATGAGTTAATGAAGTTCTTTGTGGCGGGGCATGTACAATTTACTTTGTAGATTATAACTTACCCTGCCACTGCTGTCAAACAATGCGTATTGTGTGTCAATCTCAGACTGTTTAAATCCACTGGGTAAGGTGTAGTAAGACGCCTTTGATGAGGGAGGTTCTACACCAATCAGTTGGATGTTCTTAAACTGGATCTTTGTTGCTATGTCTCCTTTCATCTTCTTTACAGCAAGTAAAAGATGTGTACCTACATTGTTGTGAAGAAATTTCGTAATTTACAGTTCTATGGACACTTGTTAATCACCTTACTGTAGAAAGCATTTTAAAATAAATAAAACTATGCTAGTGACATACATTTTATTTTCATGACCGTTAATAAAATTGCAAACAGCACTGGAAGAGCTTGGACTATCGTTTATTTGCTTTTTTTCAGTTTAATACCAATTTATTTTAAAATGATTGAGTGATCTTAGAAGAAAAAATTGCAATTGGAGAAATTTGTAAAAATTCATATCAAAAGTGTTTTCTATACTAAAACCAACATTGACTTTAAAACAACATACCTGTATTTGCTAAATAGTCAACATTTGCACAAATGGCATATCGAGTTAATGTTTCCAGATTAGCAGCATTATTGTTCGTCTCAAGTTCTACCTTAACAGCACGAGCTTCCGAATGGAGAGATGTGGGATTAACTCCAGAATCGTCCCATGCTTCAGTAATCTTAAGTTTATCTACAATATATAAGAAGTATCTTTATTGTGGTTATTTTGTTTGTTTTCTTTTAAATAACTATAAATGTCAGAATTATTTCTGATTATTGCCGAAATGGATATATAAACAGTGAAACAGTTTCTGCATATAACAGCAGGGATGTATATTTAGATATCTTTTATATACATCCCTGATAACAGTTACAAACTTACTTGACATCTGGGTCCTGACAAGTTTTTGGAGTAATGTAATGACGTTGTACATCCTGGTTGTCATGGTTCTTTGATCACATCTATAAAAAAATAAGTATAAGTATATAAGTATTATCAATACATTTTCCGTTTGACTGTAAAAAAATCAAACAAATTATGTACATGATCCCATTTTCTTCCTTTTTATAAAAACTCATTTGGCATCGGTTCTTCATTAAAGTTTTGGTTTGTATTGTCTATAAGATTCAACCATTCATGATTTTAACCATATAATTCCCAACGTTCCACTTACGTTTATATTTATTGTTACCTAACTCGGCAGCATTTGCATTGTTTGGTATTACAAGCTCAATGTGACCTAGCTGCAACATTTCTTGTGCATGGCTAAGAAGTTCCACAAGACTGTATACACACTATATTTCATTTGGTCCATAAATGCAACAATAAATTCAAATAGTTTGACTGATCTTACTATCTTTAGTCCCTTGCGTGTCTGAAGAAGTTAAATGCAGAAAAGAGCGTCGAGCGCAGTTGAATTTTGCTTTAAGATATTTGTTATTAACTATGTAAGATGTCGATCGTGTCTTTCCTACATACATTTCATATTCCTTCTATTAAATACTATAGAAAAAGGGAGATATGTGACTTGTCTCTCTAATTTCCGGCTTATGGTATACAAGTTCACAAACATATATGTAGGTCTACTTAATATTGAGCGTGCAGAGTAAGGATAAAGTTTGAGGGCATGCATTCACGTCATTGCCGAAATAAAAAAAGCAACAAAGGCACGAAGATAGTATAACACGAACAAAATAAAACCAGGCGACCGTTTCACAGATTACACATAAACCTTCAGGAAATGTAAGTAACTTAGGTGTATGGAAGTCTTGCGTGAGCTATGTAAAAACGGTTGCCTATGTAAGCTTTGGTGCTCTTGAAGTGATAGAGCTGTCTCGCTTTAGTGGTACCTGTCATCGGTTTTGCTCACGTGCAAAGCCACTCATGAGCCATAATTCCTTACAAGAGAATAGCGTTTTTATTACGACAATTTGAACAAATCCGATATTTTACATTTATTTCACTTGCATGTGAAAATATTCAAATTTGTTCACCTGAAGAAGGTCACGATCCCCGATGGCTGTCCCGAGGGAAATATGACCTTTTGAGGATGAACAAATTTTTTATTTTTCACTTGTACAAGGGAATTCATGATTTAATCCACTATGCTTAATTTCTGACAGGTGAAAATAACCATCAGGAACTATTTCTCCATCTTGTGTAACTTTCGATAATGCCATCAGAGGGAAATATGAATAATTGACACGATGCCGAGAAGGAGACATGATGTTTTTGTTTAAAGTCAGGTGGAACTCTCTCAACTAATCAAATAACACCATTGTTTCTCCAAAATCGAAACAGTATAATAATATCATTTGTGACCTGGGGAATAACTATTTGGTCACTAGGTTGGCCGAACCTATCCCATTTAACTTGAAATCAAAGATACTACAGAAACAGAAAGATCTGATTCATACCAAGACTAACACCTATAAATTGACAGTCATGGCATTTTAAAAATAAAACTTTATGACAAGAGAGATGACTTTGATTTGCCCATCGTAAACTTTCCGTTCATTGTGTAGCAACATTCCAGACTCAATTGCACACGGAGTGTATTTTTCTCAGCTGATACGCTACTACAGGACTTGTGTTTCCCATCAGGATTCTGTTGATACAGGGCTGCTGTTGACAAGAAAGATACTGAACCAGGCATTTCACGTGGAAAGATTAAAGTCATCACTCCGAAATTTTTATTATTATTTGGTTAGTCGGTACGAAATATCCATTTCACAAATGACATCTTACCACTGTCGTGATTGCAATTTTTTTGTTGTTGCCCACGGTCTTGTCTATCTTTCGACATAGAGATTTCTGTCTAACCCTGTGGTATCTTCTTAGTCTTCCTTTTTATTTAAAACAATATGGCACGATCCACAGCTTACTTATGTTAAATCCAAATACCCTTCATCAGACACGCTCGGGACAAAGATACAAAGATCACCAACTCGATGAATTCTAAGTCAAGATAATGGAGACCTAGTTGTATTTGTGGTATCATTTATGTCAAGTTTTTCAAGTTAAATGGGGAATGAGCCGCAACAGGTTACAAATTCAGGTGGAAGTTATAGGCTGCGCACGCAGATAGGGGCAGCAGGAGATAACACTTGCATATATTTCGAATTATAACTTAAGGTTCACTATATATATTTATAACGTTAAATTAAGAGAGATGTCAAAACTTTCTCTTTTTCCCTCCAAAAGCCGGTTTTTGGAGTCTGCTTCATACTAAAAAAAGATTCTAATCTGCGAGAAGTGTAGCAAAAGCTGAACCTTTAAAATTCCGACCGTTAAAAAATCGGAATTGTGTAAACAGCGTTTTCAACATCAAAGTCAGTAATTTCGACTTACCTCTCGGCAGCAGAATTTCCCACATATTTTGGACAATTTGCAAATTCAATGTTATTTCCAAGATACTGCAGTAGCCTGAAATGAATCATATGCGTGCCTTTATATTATTATAGGTCTGTTGTTTAAGACTTTTACGGGAATAAAAGAAGTTAACGTCGAACGGGTAGTGTACGCAGCATGCATAACTACATGGGAATGACAATGAATTCCAAGCTAATTCTATATTTATACCCCTATTATATGTTGGAACAATAATGTACATTTTAAAGTACAAATTAAAACAACCTTGATTATGATACAAAGCATTGTTTCTTTTTGTAATATTTTCCATTTCAGTTTAAATGATTTCCCTTCCTTTAGTTTTTAGCAATAAACAGTTCCCCTTTTAATGTTTAATAGCACATCAGCTTTATATTATAGATCATAGGCACCGAGCACCAAGGTAAAGCATATGCGTGAAAGTAACTTTACTTAATCTTTTTCTGCCAATGTGTTCATGGCATTTTCAGCATATTGTTAATAGAATGTGTAACATAAGTTCAGAGTATTATTGAAACTATTAAAACCGGTAGTAATACTAGTGTTGTCCAAGTTGAGATGGAGTCAGATTGTAGTTATATACTGCAGACGCTATGTAGTTTTCAATGACCGATAGTTCTGCATATTAAATTTGGTTTAATTTCAATATGGGTATAAAGGTTATGACATCATTACTTGTACCAGAAATGAAGGAAATTTTCTGTTTACAATGAAATATGTTTAGGCAAAATAATAAATTCACATATGAAATCCATGTAGTCAAACTTGCCTATGCAGTCACTCCTAATAAGAAGCCACATGATTTTAAAGGCAATCTTTTCCTTTCATTATAGTTCAAGATTTTATTCTGAAAGAACTTTATTTAAGAGGTCTAAAATGGTCCTTTTTTTCCTCCAAAAGGGGACATCTCAATGCATGTTTGACAGCACAGTGCTCGTTACCGTTGAACTAGTCATCTGTTTGAATACGGTATACCACTTTGATATTTAACGACCAACTTCAAAAGTTTCTGACCTGTTGTAATCAGTTGTCATAGATCTGTCGATTGGTTCATCCACAACACCGACAACCGCTGTAGGGTCGGTGTATCCACTTGGGAAATAAGCACCACTTGCCACTGTAGAAATGCTTGAACAGTCGGGATTCCCCTGTGGATCTAAATAAGATAAAATACTTTTATGATCATCCTTCTGAGCCCTAGAAAGAAGACTTTTAGGTATGTATACACTGAGGTATCAGAATAAATCGAAATTCGTCACAATGGAATAATTCTAACACCAAAATGTTTGTGTAATGAATCAGAGGCTCTCAGTAGCCTTTATAGCTGAAAGAGACTCCTCATTGATCCTTGCCAGGAATGAATGTTGTACGAAATTCCTAAAGGTTGGTCAAAATTGGCTGAGCGCTTATGGAGGAGAATATTTTTGCAATTGTTGACGGGCGACAGACGACGGACACAAAGTGATGAGAAAAGCTAACATGGCCTTCTAGGTCAGGTGAGCTAAAAAGTACACACATAAATTTTGTACTAAGTTTTACATATACCAAACTTACCAAGTCCAGAACTAATCTTGGTATGAGCGTCATCATCAAGGATTCCATCAAACTCTGGCCCTCCTGTGTGGTCTGCCCCTTTCATGTGCACGTGAACACTGTCTGTTTTCTTAACAATTCCAATATCTCGCTGTATTTTCTGGTAATTTATGAAGTTTGCATCAAGAAATACACTTTAATTTAAAATCGTCAAAAGTTTCAATTTAGTGTTGATATTTTTAACACATAGATCATTCTTAAAAAACTAAAAACAATATCACGGTGGGTATCTTTATCCTGCGACTGCATGATTATTTCCGGTTTTCAGTCGATTTTTTTCCGGAGGACATTTGATTTTTCCGGTGTGTTTGGTGACAGTTCCATATTTATCTTTGTACGATTTCTCTTTATAGTTTATTTATACAGGCGAAATGTTTATATTGTTAGTTTTAAATACAAAGCTGAAACGATCCACAAAAAAGACAATAGAAACTAGTTTCAACAAGATCCGAAAAAAACCTGGACCATACGGAAAAGGTCATGATGCTCCGGAAAAATCCAGGACGTCAGAAGATATTCTATCTTTTACGGTTTTGTTGAAACTGTTTTAACGAGTTAATAGTTCTATATTTAGGGAGTCGACAAATAAAAAATTGCAACGAAACTGTAAAATGATATAATTAATGTGTTTTTGGAATATAGCCCAATTTTGATGTACAGTTTCATCTTTTTTATTAACCTTAGTTTTTATGCTATAAAATTTTCGTCTGTATGTTTACATTTTGGAGAAAAAAGCCAGGAAACAGAAAAATAATCCGATACAAAAACCGGAAAAAAATCAGCTTACCCAACGACAACCGTGAATATTTGCGATTTTCTTGACTAGAAAAATGATGTGTACTTTTTTCTTTCTATTTTAGTGCAGGTTATGAATGTTCGCATTTCATATCAGCTATATTTTGTCATATTCTCGAACTCTTTTGCATTTATCCATTTTATATATTTTTTCTACAGTGAATCCAACTTTTTCTTACTTTCTTTATACAAGCAATTTGAAAAGTTTTAATGAAAAAATCTTTTTTTTTCTTTATGGGTTTTAACAGATGGAAGCTAATATGATAAAATGTATGGAAAGTCAACAGAAGCCAATTTTACCGGAAACTTTGAAATATCCAGTTCTAACACAAGAAAACTGACCAATAGTTTTATTGTTTTTGCTTATTTTGTTCAAATATAAATAAAGGTCTTAAAATTTATTATTAGTAGATGTCCTCACAAGGCCTTTGAGCAACATGAATGGAATCCCACTCTTTGGTCTGTTCACACTCTACTTATCTTTATCCGGATCAACTTAGGCCATAAGTAAAGTTACTAATCATGACGTCAGATTTAATCCACAATAACGTTCACACTACTGCTGAGTTCACACGTAATACGTTTTTTGATGCGTTTTATCGAATGCAAAATCGAACTGAAACGTTTTCGAAACGCATTTGTGTTAACCCGTTTCTTCCAATGCGTTTTCGATACGTTTTATTGAAAACGTATGTTGAAAGCGTTACGGAAAATGCGTGTAAGCTGAAACGGTTTCTGTGCGCATTGGTAATTCGGGGGGCCATCCGGTTAATCGAGAATTCTGGTTCGTGAACGATTGTTGATCGGAGAATCCGATCCGTAAATGATCCTGGTAATAATTTGTGAACGATTGTTAATCGGAAAATTTGAACCGTGAACGATTTATTCCTTTTCCTGAGAGAAGGTAATCAACAAAATTATCCTTTTGCTATAATACAAGGGATATAAAATTAAAAATCTTTTCGTAATTCTATAGATAAATAATTCATATTTCTTAGAAAATGTGTAATTTCTTTTGTACTTCGCGAATAATTTCTATTTTGGTTAGAAGCAATAAAACCCCTCAATGTTCAACGCAAGTTATGTACTTGAGAAGTTTTATTTTTGGCATATTCAAATAATTAATCAAAATGATGAATGAAACAAAGTCAGAACTTGAAACTTACACTATATTCCATATACTTATATTAATCTGATGTCAAACCAAAGATGTTCTCATAAAAATACATGTTTTGCAAAATTTGGGTTCTTGAATGATCATGTTAACAAAATTTTTTATCGTTAACGATATATTTACTAATTTTGCAGAGGATTATGCATTTCATCAGCGATGACTGTGGGAAGTGTTATTCACAAGGTCTGAGGAAACACAGAAACCATAGAGATTTCCTTCATTTGAACGAGTAATTTTTATATCAACACTGGGAATATAAATTTATGGAAAAAATGGGACCGACCATTCAACTTTTTAAAAAGGGATAACAAATTTTGATGGGGTCAGAAATGTCTTGTCGCACACAGCCAGCGAAGCAATTATCCATTTCCTTTCGAATGTTATTGTAAAAAAAGCTCTTTGTAAGCGCAAATTTTTGACGGCACAGTTTTTCTTATTTACATAAAACATCCACAGGATGATCGTTCACGAACTATTATGTTATCTTGATCGTTCACGAACAAATAAATAGCAAATTATAATTATTGTATTATAATTAAATGAAATCAGTGATTTTATGATGAAATGTATTTTAAAAGAAAAACATGACAGACCTGCATGAAAAACATGTTTCAGTGTCAATAAGATCGTTCACGAATTATTACCAGGATCGTTCACGGTTAAGATTTTCCGATTAACAATCGTTCACGAACCACATTTTCTCGATTAACCGGGTAGTCCCCCTGAAGTTGTTGACGTGTGGACACGACATCCGTTTTCGATGCGCATTATATGTCCATGTGAACTCACCATACAGTTTGATCCGGATCAATGCGGATTAAGTTGATCCAGGTCAAATTAAACCTGGTGTGAACGTAATATGACGTATTCAAACTACCATCTTAAACTACAGAAATCAAGGATCTTGTAAGTTAATGTATCTCTAGTAGTCCATCAGCCAACACGGGGAAGTCTGCGATCCGATGTCTACCCCGGGTACCGCAATATTTTTTCAGATCTATTTTACCTATTATCTTAACTTTCATTTTCATCCTGTTATACTTTATAAAAGATGTCCAAAAGTTGTATAACATTGGGTTTTCT
>JAULBM010000029.1:1510504-1524855 GCA_032357055.1 Geukensia granosissima | reverse complement strand
AACAGATCCGAAGTTAGTATCGAACTTTTAATGTCCTTATGGTCACTGTTATCAACAAATTGTTGGATTCTTCCAAGTTTTTTTCACAATGTACAAACCATATAGCGTATTTTGACATTGTTCGTGTGGTGCCTCCAGGAGATTGTATCGCTCACCTTATAGCAGATTCCTTCTTAGCCCATGCTATGAAGTAATGTTGTACAAACTTTCGGTAGAGTACAATTGGCACAAGTAGATTCTAAAGGTTTCGTTAGGAGACATATTTTAAGACAAGTTTGACATTCGCAGCCGATATAGTTGAAAGGGATGGGGTGCAGGCCACAATTTGGAAGATGAACTTTTCCAACAAACTTTGGTTGCAACTAGTTCATTAATTTCAGACAATAAGACTTTCAAGTAAGTTTCCCATGTATTTAAACTAAGTTCGACTGCAGTGGCATTCTTGGTTGATGGTCAGAGATACTATTTTGAAAGAAGACCAGCCATAGACTAATTAATAAAATTTCATTTGCAACTGGACCAGTTGTTCCTTACAATAAGATTTTTGAGTGAATTTAACATGGAATCCGTGGTTAAATTAACTTCAACTGCGGCGGCCTTCTTAGTTGCCGGTCCGAGATGTCGGACACATTTACGATATTGGACCACCAAAAAACCATTTCACCAATGTTTCATTGTAATTGGTTTAGTAGTTTCTGACAAAAAATGAGTGAATTTCCCATATGGTCCTTTTGGTTACGGTAGCCATTTTTGTAGGGGATTCCGGATATAATTTTTGAAGAGGACAATATAAAGACTGACTGTGGCAACCAGACATAATTTTGGGACCATTCTCCTAAAGGTTGGTTAAAATCGACACATTGATATTTGAATTATACCACCCTTTCCTTTTTTATTACAGCAGCCATCTTAGATGTCAGACAGGGAAGACATATAAATTTTTGATAGAGGACCACCAGAGTTTGGTTGCATTTTGGCTCAGCAGGTTCTAATAATATGATCTTTATGAGGATTTGCAAAAAGGTCTTATGTTAATGTTGTGATTTTTTTGGTTACTGTGAACGATGGATGCAAGGTAATGACAAAAGCCTTTTAGAGCAGGAGCTTAAAATGATTTATTTTCTAAACTGTACATATTTAACTGAAAACTTGTATGATGCAGTAATCAAGATGTTCAATTCTGGGGGTATAATCACCCCTACTTCTTCATGACAACAGTGTTTCAGGGGTTGAAAATTTTTGTTAAAAATGTTAAGACCGTGGCTTTTACGCAAATTTCGTCAAACTCGGACAAAATTATCAAGTTCATGACAGCATGTGCACTATGGAATGAATGTCAACCGGGCATCAACCTATTCAATTATCATATTTAGACAAAGTATGACTCACATACCAAAACCATCAAATCATCAACTGGATGTCAAAGTAGACCTAAATAATGTAACAGACAATGAAGTTCTAAAATCATTAGAACAACACTAAGCCCGATGGGCTTTTTATATTTTCTTTCAAGTTGGTAAGGCAAAATGTTTTCGCATTGGGCTACGGTATAGAATTTTCAACCCCCGTCTGTAAGCAGAAGGGACGTGGGATATCACTCCATAATTGAGGATTCATCACAGAAAGAACTTTGGATTATAAAACCTTTGTGACAGTATGTGTGTAAGAGCAAAATCTGGTTAAAAGAGCGACAATGGGATATCCCTCCATAATCGGGGATTCAACACAATGAGAACTTGTGATATCATTCTTGTACAATTGTGTAAAAAGCAGAAATTTTTTATGTCCTAGTGTAAAGATGAATTCACACTTTCCGCACTGGAATCAAGGTGTAAAAGAGGTTAAATTTCTGATTCCAGTTTGTAGGGCAAAAACTAGTCATGTAATGGGTAAAAATCTTGGTTCTGTAAAAGGAAATTTATTATACCATTACTTATTGCTGACTCTTCTTGAACCTGACAAGAAATATCAGTAAACATGAGTAATAAGGAGTCATTTATGTTGAATTATGTACTCTTTTTCTTCTGGTTTGTAGGTTTACTCAATATTTGCTTCAACTTGCTGTCATCATCCAGATCCTAAAGGACATTTTTATTTGCAACTGTGGAAAAGACTTGTATAAAGCATCTTCCATAACTGATGAAATCGTTAAACAATGACAATGACATTCAAAAGAGGAAGCACAAGAAAAACCAAGGGCAGTTAAAGGGGAAAGTCAACAGACATGAAAAAATTGAGAACACAAACAAGGAGAAACATGACATGGATACAAAAAAAAACAAAAACAAAAACAAACATAAAACTATGAAGAATGCAGATCCCCACCAAAACCAGGGGTAAACTCCGGTAATTTTTGGAAGGGTGTGCAGATCCTGCCTCTTTAAATACACCCACTGCATTAGCTATACTGAACACAATGTAAGCATGATTAAGATCACAGGCATAGATTTCTTTAAAAACAATGTAAAAATGATATACACTATACCATTTAGATTACTGTGGATTCTACAAGGTTCTTATAAAAGTAAAAGTGGTAGAAAGAGGGGTATTGCATAATCTTTATAAAAAATTGCTTTGTTTTATCTCATGAATCTGAAGAAACACATAAGCATGATTATTAATTATTTACTTTTACAAAAAATGTCTGAAAAAAACTCCATACAACACACTTATAAACTTATAAATAAATACACTTTTGTTCAAATATTGCATACAAAAATCACAAGTTATCATGATAAAAAATTTTACCTTCATTTTACTGTCCCAACTACAAACTGCTATATAAAAAAATGAAATAGATCAACCCAGGCCTATTCTGTATCCAAACTTCTGGGTTAGTTTATAGCCAAATTGTTACTACATTTTTTGGTGCGAAATTGTATAAGTATTTTCTATTACAACCATTGGTTCCCCCTTCTAACCATAAAATCTGCAGGCTGACTCAATATATGTACATGTTTCATAACATATTTTGCTTACTACTAATTATATGTGGAATTTTACAATTATGTTGAACCTGATCACATCCCAGAAACAGTGCTTATCTTTTTTGTCTGCCTGTTAAATTCAAATAAATTGTAAATCTGTTCAGATTTATAAGTTAAAATGGAGTAAGGGTAATAAGATCCATTTTTTTGGCCCAAAAATATTATGGTATTTCAATCTATCTAAAATAAGGTCAAGGGTAATATAATATACTGAGGCAAAGATATAATAAATTATTTGTGTAGAGAAAGTCATTTGAAGCTGTTTCTTGCTTATGCACATACTTAAAAAATTCCTCACAAAGTGGAAAATATTATTAAAAATTAGACATTTTGACACAAAAATCATGTTTTTTAACTAGTCTGCAAAAAGGATGCACAAGTTAATATTGAAAAAAGTGATTGTTTGTGTTCCTTGATAGTTTCAGATTCTTGAATTTAGCTAAAAATTCTCCAAGACGGTATTTAAATTAATGGGCCAAAAAGAAAGCTTAATGCCCATAGTCCTTTATGTTTGAAAAACTTAAAAGCCAGAATAAAAGTATTAAAACTTAGTCCAGTAATCCTATCAAAATTCTTGAAAATCAAAAAAAAAAAATTTTTCATTTTCAAAATCTTTTGCTTGGTCACAAAAAATTTTGAGGTTTCAAAGGATAGGGTTAAGCATGTACCAGTACTGCGAAAACATCAAAAACAGAAAAATGGGAATTTTTATTGTATCTTGTGATTGTTCATGATAGAGAGTGATCTGGTTAGTTACATTTCCTCTTTTATCTTTTTTTTAAAAATTACACATTTAGAATTTGGGGAATTGCTTGATCACACATTTTATCACCTTTTTCAATATAAAAATGGACCATAAAAATGAACATATTCTCTTTTTTTCACTAACTTTTTGAAATTTTTTTAAAAGTCTAGAATTTATGCAAGAATTTTCCTAATTCCAATATTTTCCTGCAATGATAAACAAGTTGGATTACTACCATATTGGGATATAGGTCACTAACCGTCAAATAGCTCTAAACTAGGAGTTGTTTTTGGAGACAAAAACAGAAGTCTCCCCCTGAGTTTGCACATATATATGAGGTCCTTTCTAAATAACAAGTTTCATAAAAATCGTATCCCATCAACATATGAATTTTCATAAAAGTTGGATGAGTAGTTTCAAAAGGAATTGTGCTGTCAAGGTCATTTATGAGGATTTTTTAAGTTTAAAGGGTCATAACTCCCACAAAAATAAGGGGCTTAAAATTTCGTGGTAATATGCATATAAATTTATCAACCAAACAAGATACAATAGTAGTGATCATCAACCTTCTTAAGATTTAACAATAATAAGCATACAGACTTTGTAGTGCCAGTTTCACTGAACATAGTTTCTTGTTTTCCACTAACATGAACAATTTAAGTAAAATGCAGACAGCAAGCTATTGAGTATCAGTTGCATTGAACTAGCGAGTTTACAGGTAAAAATTATGATTACATTTCTATTAGATAATTCTAAGGAAAGTGGTGCAAAACATTGTTTATCAGCTAATAGTAGCTGTAATGGACAAATAAATTTGCAGTTTGTCAGAAAAAAGTCTTACAATTGACAAGCTACTTTTCCTTTTTTTTCTTTTTTTATTGTCAGTTTAAGAAATAATCGTCATATCAAAAGAGACTGATTTAAGAACAATAATAATTGTTTTAAATAGACTTAAATCTTGTGTGTACATCATTACATCTTTTAATGATTATGTTTTTCACCTATGTGTACAGATAGTGTAACTATTTGTAAACTGTGTTTGAAGATTATAAAGAGTTAATTATTGATTATAACTTTTGATATATGAACTATGTCAACTTAATTTAAATCCGCAATAAAAACTGTTGCTTTTATGACCAAAATCTTGACCGAAGTTGACAATTTTCCATACAGAGGTCCATGATAATGTTATAATATTTCTGCTGAAGAAGGTTTTCTACTAACATTTGAACCTATTTTTCGAACTTCTGAAGTCCATGTAAGGGGAGATTTAGCAGGAAACCATTACATGGCTGTTTTGTTCAGATGTATTTAACTTTTATTAAGTTAAACTTCTGTCATAAAACTATGTAATATCTGATTGAAAAACTACAGTGTAACTTATATAAATGCAGTTGCATTTTAAAAATCTGAAAAATTATTGTGGTACCCACAGGTAAACATAAGATCTTACATTTTGGCGTGTTGGCTGATAGACCATTGCATCTTGCTTTAAATATTGCATAAACAAATTCTTATAATCAATAATTTACCAATAAAAAAGAAATGTTTACCTTAAAAGAATAGTTTTGTCTAAGTGTAAAATATTTTTGTCTAGCCATACTTGGAAAATCTTTAGACTACATAACAATATAAATAAATTTGAAGCAATATTCTCTTGTAGGAAAATCTACCATGGAATTTTTTCCGCTTTTGATTCCAGCATCATAAATCATTACAAAATACAGAAAAATCTCAAGCATTCCTAAGAAAATTCTTTTGAACATTATTATTAAAAATTATCACAGTCAAATATTGTACTAAACATTATTGCCCTTTGTTTTACACACTAATACTGAAAATCACAACAAAAAAGGTACAATACATCTTCTTGTCTTGTTTTATTTGTAACTGTCTGCAAACTATGTATCTATTCAAAAGTAAAAATGCAGTTTGTTTTTTAAGTTTGTTTTTACTGTTCCAAGTTAAGGGGAGGGTTGAGTACTCACAAACATGTTTAATCCCACCACATACTTTATGTGCATGTAACATGTCTGAGCCTGATATACAGTGTATGTTGTTGTTTTTATGTTTAAATGTTACTTATTTTTCATTGTATACTTATTAGGCTAATAATTGTTACACATGAATATCACATTTTATTTTTGGGGCCTTTTACAGCTGGGTGTTGGGTGTGGATATGTATCCATTATTGAAGGCCTTATGGCAACCTGTAGAAGTTTGTAATTTACATGATTTGGATGGCTGTCTCTAGACAATTATACCTCATCTCCTTTTTCTATACTATAAAATAAAAAAAGAACAGATATTGATCTGAAGTCAGGAGACTGAACTACATTTAAATGTTAACATGATGAAACGTTTAAAAGGCTAGCAAATATGGTAAAAAACCTTGTGTCTTATTTAATATATTAACAAGTTCACACATGATCAAACTTGAGCAACAGATTTTGAACTTTTTAGCAGCTGTTAGTAGAGATGTAGTGCAGTCTTCTTGACATTAACCCCATATCTTTTCTTTGTCATATTAAACAAAGAATATTTACTTTTCTATAGTTATTGATTTTCCAAACATATTTTGATTGATCTGAAATTTTAAATGTTACATAATTGCAATTAATCCAAACCAAACATTAGAATTAAAATTTATTCCGCAGAATTTATACAAAAAAGGAATCCTTAATGAACTTCAGAAAAAAACTTCGAAATTGGTTTTAGAAATGCTTTAGTAAAAGCCATTTTAGGTAGATATATACAAAAACAGCATTTTTAGTAAAAAAAAACTAACAGCTCAGTGAAGCATGTTTAAACTACCATACATTATTCATGTATAAACCTTCATTTTACGTATAAAGAATAACATATCTTAATACCTGACAACAATGCACATTTTTTTGCCTAAAACGCAAATTAAAAAAACTGTTCAAATACATTGTATTTTTTGTTACAAGAAACCATGACCTTATAAAAGCCCCTCACTTTATATCATTTTACAATGGCTAATATAACATTAACATAAAAAAGTTCTGGATTTTGCAAATTTCATCGTATCTACATACAAAAAGGTGCTTGCCCTTATTGGTATAAAAAATATATGAGGCAGTGAAATGTTCTGGAAATTTCTCTGCAAATATATTGTTAATAACATATATTCCAAAGAATTTCTAACAAATTAGAAAAAAAATCTTATTCCTCTGGTCTTACATGGAATTTGAAACATTCATTTACTCAAAAGTTACTAAACACTTCTACAACTAAATCTGTACTACAGTCATGCATGCTTAATTAACAAAAATGAAACCAAAAATTAAAGACTCCCTGAATCTGTTTGATATAATATAAATATTGTATAAAATAAATAAAGGACAGAGACACATACTATCTACGCTTTTTACGTAGATTGAGACCTTTGCCAAACCATCCAGGCACAGACATGCTTCTCATTAATTTAGGTTTCTCTTGAGACTCTTCTTCATTGTCACATTCATTATTTTCATCATCTATAGTAATAGGACTAGAGGCCTCTTGGTCCTCTTCTACAGATAAAACTTCCACTTTTCTAATTTTAGAACTAACTTTCAATGATGAATTTTCTTTCCTGAATTTTGACAAATTTTTATCATCTATTAATGGAGATAAATTAGATATTAAATCATCTTCTGACCGTGGAATGTCATCAACATAACTATAGCTTCTTTTCAGACCTGGAACTTTCTCTTTCTTTACCTCTGGATGAGATCTTTTACTATCACAGACAGGTGATAATGACTGCATTTGGTCCTTGTTTAAATATGAATGGTCTTGTAATGCTGTGTCAACTTTGATTGAATTAGAAGTACTGAATCCATTTATACTGATCCCCTGTAACATATGACTCATACTTCCTCCAGGCAATAAACCAGTCATACTGTTACTAGACAACAGGCTGTTTATGCTGTTGCTAGGCACCAGACTGTTCATGGTGTTACTACGCAACAGACTGTTCATATTATTACTTGGAAGCAAACCATTCATATAATTGTTATGAAAGACTTGTGGCATGTAAAAAGGCAAAAATGTATTCATTGGAAATGATAGCTTTGCATAGTCTACACATGGCATAAAAGGGGATTGTCCTATACTAGAAATGTTAGTAAAGTTTGGCACATTTACACCCTGAGAGGAAGAGGAGGTATTGTTTGGCATACATTTACATAAATGTCTGTGTTGATGACATAAGTGGCACAGTGAGAGAGTTGTTAGACCACTTATTCCACATTTACACTTATCTGGAGTATGTCTACAGTACTGACATAATGACGGTCTAGTGGAATGACCTGAACATTTACATGTATTTTCACACAGCCCACATGAGTCACAAGAGGATGTTTTTTTGTTACTTTGACACAAACACTGGGATGATGATTTCCTGCAAAGTGGACACACGGACAGATTTTTATGTATACATTTACACTGCTGTTGTTGACAATCAGCACAAACTAGTTTCTTTTTCCTGACTGGTTCCAGGAGAGTACAAGGACATTTTCCACTTAGACCATGACAGTTAGGACAAAATGACTTCCTGTTTCTTCTTCCACGACTAGAAGTCTCTTCATTTGAGCTTTCTTTTTTGGAATTCTCTCTATTGGAATTCTGTCTTGAGGTAGATGTATTACAATTATTAATGTCATGATCATTTGGATTTCCATTATTTTTTTGTTTGCTATCTAACATTATTTTGTCACTGGGTCTCTGCTCTGATTCCATTTTAACACTATCAACACTGATTTTGCTCTCTGTATTTTTCAGTGTACACACATTTAAACCTGCTTTATGACCCTCATCTTTCTTTTGATCAAAAACAGATTTGTTAATATAATTCTGGAATGAAACCTGTCCAAACTTTGTCTGTTGATGGAAATTAGGTATACTGGCTGGAAAAGGCAAAGTTA
Source organism: Geukensia granosissima (assembly GCA_032357055.1). NCBI lineage: Eukaryota > Metazoa > Mollusca > Bivalvia > Mytilida > Mytilidae > Geukensia > Geukensia granosissima. The sequence goes on along the minus strand of JAULBM010000029.1, from coordinate 1,516,192 downwards.
AGGGATTGTAGGGTAAAAACTGTGATGAAGACCAAAGGGCATTGTAACGGTAGAAATCCTGTGACACTAACTGAGAATTTCGTATCGAGGTTTGGCTGGTAGAAGCTGAAGATGTAGTAACAATACTGTCATGTTCAATCTTCTCTGATTTCACTATAACTTCCTCTGTTTTTACTTTTTCATTTATGTTCCCATCTAAAGAGTTTTTGAGACTAGAATTATAATTTTCCGCTGAATTTCTACGGCTATTTATTGCTTTTTTATCTGGTTTCTTTAGAATCTTTTTAGTTGTTGTGTCTTTTTCCTCTTCTAACAATGGTGTCGCCAACATAAATAAAGGATCTTCTTCCCTACAAATAAACAAATAATACTTCTAACAATGGTGTTGCCAACATAAATAAAGAATCTTCTTCCCTACAAAAAACAAATTATACTTCTAACAATGGTGTCGCCAACATAAATAAAGGATCTTCTTCCCTACAAATAAACAAACAATACTTCTAACAATGGTTTTGCCAACATAAATAAAGGATCTTCTTCCCTAAAAAAAAACACCAAATAATACTTTTTTAAAAACAGTCATTATTTTAATAACACATGCACACGTTTCGCAGATATCTTTTTAAACATTTTACTTTAGAGAGTAGGTATTTATTTATTACTCCTGCAAAAAAATTTAAATTGTTGAACATGTTTTGACCAAAAGCAAAACATTTGCTTCTATCTGATTAGAACAATACAAGAAAAACTTAAAATGAAGATTTTGCTGACCATGAGAAATAGTGTAACTAAGCCAAAAAGTTTATTTGATTCTCCAGGCTTCAGCTTACTGTAAGGGCAACTGACAATAAATAATTAGGAACTTTGAACGAGGGAAGGTAGCCATACCCTTCAGATTCATGAGTATTTATATATTTGAAGAGTGAAATCACATAGTATAAATGCAGCAGGTTTATGTAGGCATCCATTTTTGATAATGCAAAAAACACTCACTCTCTGTTTGGAGACATCACATTTCAAAGAAGAGAGTCGGAGAAAAAGACAACAATATTCAATAGTCACTGAAATTAAAAACTCCCATCTTAGGGTATAAGTTTAACTATTACTAGACAGGTTTTTACATCTCTAAAATATTTCAGAAAATGGAACATTGCTTTGCAGTTCAGAAAGTAAGGTGTTTTGCTATATATATTCAAAATGTAACCTACTCATTGTAATCTGGTATAGAATAATCAAGATCTTCCATCAATAGCTTCATTACTTCATCACATCTTCCTAAAAGACAAGAAAAAAAGGAATCAATACACACATAAAATCACAGATGTTGATTGAAATAATCACAATCAACCCTTTTTAACCTTTTTATAATTCAAAAACACACAATTAAATCTAATTTACTTTAATAGAAACTGGGAGTCTGAAATTATTCCTTTAACAGTCATGAACATTACCAAAAAGGGAAAGTTTCTCATACTTGCATAAACTTATGAAATTAAAAATTTATTAAGTTCCAATTTTAATTTTAAGACAAATTCTAATCATCCGTTATGTTTATTTAACAATTTTTCAAAAGAATTTAACATTTTTTGCAAAATGTTGAATTCTATTGTTTAAGGTAAGAAAACTTCATTTGGCAGCTGGAAAAAAGCCGAACATAGAAACTTGATGAAACTTTGGAATTATATTCAAATCTTTATTATCTTAAAATTACATGCTCAGATTTTTCCCCAGACAAATTTTAAGGGTTAGAGAGCTTTTTGACCTTTCACGATCTCTTTCCATATATGGTAGTAATCCTGACTGTTCAATTGTAAACATTAAGGATTATCTTAGTGTGGTTCTGCACCTTAAAATTAGGACTATTAATGAACTATAAAGCTAAATTTATGACCCTTGCTCTGCTTCTAAATACAAGTTGCAAGGAATTTTTTCATGGTTTAAAATTGTGTGCCTTATTGATAAAAAAGGAATATCAATTTTCCATTTTGAAGCCTAGCTACAGAGGAATGTTTTCCTTTTATAAAATTTCCCAATTTTGTTGATATACTTGAAATACTACAGACATCCATACCATTAATTTTCAGTGTTGCAGCATCATCTCTTGGTGTCCACTGTAGATTAATAATATATAATTTTGGTCTGTTTTTGACCTTTCTGTCCATACACCACAAACATGAGTATTTTTTCAGAATCTACAATAAAACAAAAAATACTTCAAACACCATTTTGTTCCATATTATTGAAAACTCTTAGAACCTTCTTGATTTCATTTAGAAATTGAATGTTTTCATTGATGTATGAAAGTGTTGACTGTAGCACATTTTGTGAGGGAGAGCTTCATACTAAATGTGTGTATCCTGTTAACAATATCATAACTCATGAAAGTACAAAATTAGCATTCCATTCTAATGATTACATTAATGAATCCTAAAAATTAACTTCAGCAATAAATAAAAGTTTAAATGAAGAAAATGCTCTCAGATTCATACACAATATGAATAAAGCATCACTAATGACCTGGTCACAAAAGAACATACTCTCCTATATTTTGTGCTTCTTTGGGTTATGCAAAATCAAATTTCAATGCATTTACACCAACCAAAATGCCAATATTTAATGCAAAACATACCAAATGATTTAAGATTTAAAAACAGCATGTGACCTTCAGAATATTTGATAAACTACTTCTGATTTTGGATTATAAAAAAAATGACCTCACTGTTTTGCCGTTATAGTTTTTAATGCTAATTAACTGTTTTATATGTTGGTTTGATCATTTAAACTGATTCTAATTAAAATGGCATGTAGCCTGTTGAATTTCTTAAAAGTGACCTGGTGACCTCAGCCATGTTTTAAATGAGACCTTGACCAATGAGGGGTACCTTCCTGTTGCCTAAAGAACAATTCTATCAAAGTTATTTAGTCTCAATTGGCAGCATAAAGACTTTCAGACATCAGACCTTTGGAAGCTAAGTGGCCATAGCTCACATGACCATTTGAGACGGGTTAGCTATAAAACTTATAGTGACATATATAAATTACTTTTAGACTAGTTCCTAGACACAGTATAATATCACAACGATCAGCAGCTTTTGCTGCTTCCTTCCATCTGTATGGACATTTCATTCCACCTTTCTCTCCAAAATGAACAATTGTGTCCTTTAGTGGTTGTTTACATGTGTGGCAATTCCTGTCTGTCTGGTGACGTCTGACACCTGTTTTCTCTGTCACATCAAACAGACGTATGTATTCTTGGTGTGGCTTACAACTGTAACATATCTACAGAAACAATGTTTGAGAGAATAAGTTATAAAGTTATTAAATGAGCACTTATTTTCATCACAAGTTAGGTTGGTAATGAGAGGTCTCACACCTCAGCAGGCTTTATATGAAGCAAGGATGTTTTTTAACCCTAGCATAATAAATGATAAATTGATTTTTGATGAATTTTATAAATTACATTTATGATTTCCAATGATTTTTTTTTCTAAGTATGAAATATGCATTAGAGAATGGTTTATCTGACGAAATGGGAGATAATTCTTATCGAACATAAAAATATAAAATCAAAAATGAATTATAAATAGAAAGAATACAAAGGTCAAAACAGAATCTCTGATGTCGAAATTGTAGGAGGTTACTAGCAAACATATAAAACAAAATAAACATTCTTTAGGTTACCAGTGATTAACACTTTAAAGTTGTTGAGTACAACTACTTAATTTTAATTAAAAAAATAAAAAAGAAACAAAAAATATTCATATCAATTTAACAGCCCCAATATGCAATGTATGTGTTGAATGGTAGATATAAAATTCAATAATATGTCACATAATTTTACATTGTACATACAAAACATGTCTAAACAGATATACCTCAATATACATATTTCCATGAACTTCTGACAGTTTCCTTCTGTTTAAACCACTTCTCATGTGTAAGCCATCACAATTCTGAGAAACTACATGGAAAACCTGTGAACACAAAATAAAAGGCTACCTTAATCAGATGTGTTGTAGGCACATTTTTTAACTAAAACCACATTAAATAATAGTCCAGATTTTATAATAAAAATATAGGTTAAGAGATTTATTTTTTTAAAGTTGCAAAGTGAAAGGAAACATAAATTTCCAAGCCTAAATCATCACAGAAGTGGGTCACAAGGACATCCAACACAGCTGATCTACCAGATGTAACAAGATTGAGTTTCATTATGAAACAAAGAATCTGAATAAGAATAATATCAAAACTTTGTTGTGTGACCGCATGTGCTGCCCAACAAGAACATGTTTTTATTTTCAGAAAAGAATACAATACTGTCAAAACTTAAAAGCTCACTAAATGATAGAATGAATAACCTATTCATAACAATTCATTCTTTTAAGAAAGAATATATGCCAAAAAGACACTCCACATCTTACATAAATTTATAACAAACATTAAAAGCCAAAGGAAAAGGTAGTTAAGCCCCATATTTGGCCCAAACTTTAGATTTTGTGACACAATAATAAGTTATTGTAAAAAAGCTGTTATATGATAGTCTTTTAATGATTCATTACTTTTTCTTATACAATTTTTGTCATTTGGACAAAAAAGAAAGGGTATATTAGACTGTTCTAAAAAGAATGTAATATTTTATGTAAAATACTGAATTTTTAGATGCGTTTTGTTCAAAATAGATATAGTGGCACCAAAACATCACGAAGATTTTTTAACCAAACATTTGTACTCGATAGATCTTTGATTGTGCAAAGTTTGGTTGTGATGTTTTTGTACAATCTATACTAAAATCAACAAAATTGTATCAAATTAGGTAATTTCTAAGTAATTTAATATTTTAAGCAAATTCTATGTGCCACATGACCCTTGTAGAACCAATTAAGCTATAAATTCTGTTGGATTTTCCGTTTATAGACATTATTCCATACAAAAAATATAAAATAATAGATATTAGCCACTTTTCATTTTTCATCCAAATTGTCCTTTACCTGTGTGTAAAGTGCTTTCCTGGCTTTACCTTCATCAGACCTGCTAGGGGCCAAAAATAGAAAGACCAGTCAAACTTTATAAATTTCTAGTTACATCTGTGGACCAAATGAAATATATAGTTCATGAAATACTGTGTACTACAAATATAACTGTTTCCAGCTGTTTTAATGCTACCATATGTTTAATCTGGTGAAATCAATGAAGCATGAAAATGTGGTTGACATTTGTTCTTACATGTCCTTCATCTTGTAGTTTCTTTATACTCATGTGTGTTAAAGTTGGCTTGGCATCACACAGATCCTGGGCTCTACAACATCAAAAAAAAACATTACAATATTTCAATGTCGAAGACCCATACCACCAAATTTCAAGTGTTGGACTCTACAATATCAAAAAACAATTTTCAAAAGGTTAACTATGTTGAATGCACATCTCAACTACAATTGTTTGTTTAACACTACTTTCAACAATATTCACGGTGGCCATACGATCAACACGGTGGCCATAGGATCAACACTCTACAGTTTTAATCAACAGTCTAAAGTTTTAATCAACACTCTACAGTTTTAATCAACACTCAACAGTTTTAATCAACACTCTAAAGTTTTAATCAACACTCTACAGTTTTAATCAACACTCTACAGTTTTAATCAACACTCTACAGTTTTAATCAACACTCTACAGTTTTAATCAACACTC
>JAULBM010000029.1:1498183-1510404 GCA_032357055.1 Geukensia granosissima | reverse complement strand
TCTCTATCGGTGCGGTATGGTTTACTCAATTTAGGACTGTTAGTATGATGATAAATTTTCTCGATGAAACGAACCTTACATATTACATTGTAGTTTAAATTAGTAATATTTATTAAAGAAAAGGGAAAGCGCTACATTAGAAATTGCTGTATCCACTCAATGAATATACAATATATGTAATAATCAAAGTTAACGCAAGAAAATGAATGTTGTATTATGTAAATAAACCTTAATGTGTGCCTAATATTTAATTATATACAGAGACAAAAGCATCCGTGTCTAAATATAACAATATCAATAACAACAATATGTTAATATATGTATTTTTTTTATATGGGTTTAATATACGGTTCCAGTGAGTTTCCTCGTATAAATTCCCCCTTTTGTTTTTTACTTTGTTACTACCATGGATTTGGACTCTGTATTTCTGAATAAAATGAGGACCAATGTCTTGGGAAATTTCTGAGCAATCTTGTGTCTTCAGACATGCCTTAAAGATACCATTGTTGACTTTTAGACATGTGTCAAGATTTTATTTTGTCTTTAGATGTCCCAAGACACTAGTGCAGGTTAGTCCTGAAAAGCTCGATTCTATCAACTTTTGTTTGTAATATTGGCCAAATTATATAACTTTTAAAATTATCCAAGTACCATGCCAGAACATTGTAAGTGTTGCCTAAATCCCAATTTAACATTTGATGACTAACTACGCTTGATAAAAAGTTAATCGCATATTAGCATTGAATATAATCAAGAAAATAATGTACAGGGCGACACGAAAATGTGCTTTATCTTTGTGACTCAGTTAAAAACTTGCTCATGTCTTTTGGTGACTCAGCTACATGTCTGCTTTAACGTAAAAATGGCAAAACATTTGATATACATTTGTGGTTTCAATATTATATTTTATGTCCGATATCATAAATAACAATTTATCTTTTAAAACAAAACCATCTGAAACTGATTGATCAGTTTGGATTTTGTACTTACAAAGGTCAGCTGGAACCTCAGACATTATATTTACCACACAATCAGCCTTATCCACGATATTACATGTCTTAAGGTTTTGTTTTAAATATATCACGATTTGAAAAACAAACGTCGGTAAATAGATTCAAACTTTTTTGGCAAATCATTTTTGAACTCAACATATACACTTCTATATTGTTATGGTATATGATAACCAACGGTTACTAACCAAGAATGACTCTGTTGATTTTATATTTTGTCTCGGTACATTGCATTCTGTCTTCAGATCTTGCGCTTAACTAGAAATATATTATTTTAAGGGACATTGCCATCGATGGATGGATCGTTCATCTGGGAACTTTTTGTTAGGATTCCTGTAGACAAAGTTTGAGATTTTTGTTGCTGTTTCTGGACCTTTAAGTTTCTTATATTTCCTCGCAATACATCGATTTCCATTTCATTGTTCAGACATTTATTTTCGCCTAAGACCGTTTAGTAGAATAGCAATAAAGCCACCATATAGCAAAATAAAAAAAATACCAGATAATTCAAAACCAAACTTTGTCTAATATTTACTTAAAGTTTGGTGAGATTAATTTATCCAAAAAAAAAAAAAAAAAAAAAAACGGAAGTTGTCCTACACATATCTTTTTAGTCGCTTTCTGATAAAAAAAATTATTTCTTTCTAGTTTTTTTTCTTGTTATGTCTGTTTGAAATTTTCACTTTTACATTACAAGTACTTTAAATATAAAATCTCTCTGTTGACTTGAAAATATATGCTAAGAGAGCATAATTCTGGGGTGCCTGATAATGTTTAGGCAGATAAGCTTGTAGTTTTGATTTTCATTCGAAAGTTGTCACGAAATATTTTAAAGCATTGGTAAACGTGTGTTTTTCAATGTTTACATCTCTGAACTGAAAAAAGAACGAAAATAAAGGACCAGGAAAGGGTAGCTGCATTCATTTTCATGAAGGTTTTTGATATTTGACAGAATGAAAAGAAATTGATTTATATATAAATTAAGTTCTGTGACTCCGCGATATTTTGGTGAAATTTACATGACTCCGATTTCTAGAAAAAAAACTTAAATAATATGCATGTTTTGTGGTTTTTAAGTTGTGTGTTCTTTTTCTTTTCCGCAACAAAAACTAACAAGCGGCAAATATAAATAATATTTGTTTAAATCATTGTTAATCATATAATAACAAGGTTTTTGTTTTTGGAGCGATGAAACCTTATGACGCAAGCTTGTACAAAGAAATCTAACTCTGTAAGGTTTTAACAAAGAGATTGAACCTACATTTTACCAATGTACTAGTGATTTGATTGAAGATATATTAAATATTTTGTAATAATTAGAAATGTCACTTTATATTGATAAATAAGAAAGGACCCTATAGTCAGTCTAAAGACAAAGCAACAATGGGACTGTGGCAAATGCTGAAAACAGAACGTAACACACTACGCAAGTAACATAATAAAGCCCGGAGAGTTCTGTACTCTGTTGTTCAGGGAGGAACAAAATAAAGCCCGGAGAGTTTTTTTGTGTTTCAGGGAGGAACAAATAAAGCCCGGAGAGTTCTGTACTCTGTTGTTCAGCGAGGAACATAATAAAGCCTGGAGAGTTCTGTACTCTGTTGTTCAGCGAGGAACATAATAAAGCCCGGAGAGTTCTGTACTCTGTTGTTCATGGAGGGTTCAATACTCTATACCAACAATGAATCTTAATACTTATCAATCTTTTCGTCTAAACTGAGAAGTAAAATTTTCAAATTCACATTAAATTTTAAGTAAAATAATGAAAATGAAAACCACCCTTATTGTTCCCCAAAAATTACAAAACTTTTTGAATTAAATACTAGCAGATTAGAGATATAAGGTGAATGTGGAATTCCAAGTGGACCACATTTACTATGATCGAATTTATTTTGAGAGACTCGCATACTTTAAACACGATATTTTGTTTGAAGTTGATGTGAATGTGACGTTAATTATCGTAGGACAGACCTCCACACATCATCTATATCTAAAAGCTGTAGTTGAACCATGAATCCAGGATAGGATGATGGTTTATAGCAAATCTAGTCGATGTCTTTTAAGACAAAGCAAAAACCTTAAGAAAAGCTTAAATACAATGGTGAAAAAATCAAAACCCAAACCAACTTGTGACCAGTCAAGCTTAATTAGAGAGGTGTTTTAATTAAAATCTGAAACGACTTCTGATCAAACAAGCTTAAATACACTTAATGCAAAACACTTTTTATACAGGCCCTTGGGTCTAGGATATTTCTATTTTTGTCAATAAAATGTCAAAAAAAACAGTTAACTGTCATTATTTGAACTGTTCCCTCTGTGTCTGACTTGTTCTCTCTTGATCTAATGTGTTTTATATAAGGCCCCGACTTTTCGGCTAGAATCTTTGCAATTTCAAGTTCCTTCCATGCTACCTGACCCTATAGGTAAAAATGGCCACTTCCTTAACTTTATCAATTTCTTCATTTCATATCAATTCTGATTTTTCAAGTTTGTAGTTTAGAATTCGGTCATTTTACTACGACGAACTTCTCTTAAATTGTTGCCTTATATACAGTAAAGTCTTCATGTTACCCAAATACTGTATTTACATAAGTTAAATTTCTTTGAAATACGTTTTTATATAATATAGCTGAACCGGAATATATTTAATTACCCAATTCTGCCCTTTAACTATATAGGTATATAGTGAATGCCATTTTTTTGGAAGTGCAATTCCGATTTATCACCATAATTTGCGACAATGTGCATTTAATTGTCAATGATAAATCACTTTTAACCTAAAACAGTTAATAATTGCCGAAAGTTTCTCTTAAATTTTTCAGTTCTTTCGAAAAAAATGAAAAACTTTGGACACTTTAATGCCAAGATAGATAAAGTACAAACTTGGGAGGATTGAAGGTTATTGATAGTCGTAAGCTGTTCCATAACCTGCGGCATCATGTTTCGTGATGGATGGTTTCGGATCAAATATGACAGATAGTAAAGAACAATAACTGCATATTAAACAGTCTATTATCTGTCAAATTCGTGTCCAAAATGAATTGTTCGTCTAAAGGTGTCATATTTCACTGACTTGAGGGTGTTAGGAAGATATTCCACCGGTAATTTCAATGTTAAGACAATGAATGAAGGAATCATTAATTAAATTAATATGACGTCAGAATCAAAACAAAATTTCTTATTCTCATCACCCTTGAAATTTAACTGTTGAAACCACAATCTTGTCGGTCGATATAGCATAGCCCTTTCAAAGATAAATGTGAAGTTGCGAAAAAAAAAAAAACAATACATGGGCTGATCACTTCAGGCAGAAACTGCTTATCCTTCCTGACCACGTGAGTGCTTCCCCGTTTTCATATTTACACTATGTCTCACGCTCACGTTGTCTGAACATTCGGTTTTCTTTCGCTTCCCCTTAAAAATAGTTGAAGTTGAATGGTCTTTTGAATGTAAATTTAAATTAAACAAGTGCCTTTAGAATATAGGAATTAAAATTTTTACAACAAATATACCAATTATTTAATTTTATAAAGAATTGGTTTGACGATACCGCAAAGGCCTCTTTAACTGCGTTTACGATACCGATCGAAATCGAAACACAGACAGATAACATATCAATAAAAACACTTTAGAAAAACAATGAAATAAAAAATAACTCATTGTACGTTAAATGCAGCAAGACAGCCTAAGCCGTTTCAAACAAAAATATATTAAATATATCGTTATTGCTTTCTTTGAACTTTTAAAATGTAGTAAATTATTTATTGTTATGTTTTATTTTATGATAAAAGTAGAAATTAACAAGTAAAACATCAAACAACCTGTCTACAGAGAAAAAAGATTTCCTCCTACAACGATGATATGCACCGATATAATCTTTGACTAGACAAATTTATTACTGTGCCATTAAAATGATGTCTGATGTCGAACAATTGATTAGATAATATTTTTGTATTGTCCACGAATGATTGATATTTTGTTCAGCTTCTTACCGAACTATGATTTCAGACACAAAAAACAGCCATCATGTACTCTCTAATTGGTTTTCTGTGTAATTCGGATTGTCTGTATCCGACTTTAATTTACGATAGACAGACAGAGCAACGTACTCCGAGCACCGGAAACTACTACACATGTTAAGGAGCCCCAAAACAAGTCGCTTGTAATGTAACATGCATATAAAACATTAAAACTGCAATATAATTGTAAAACTATTTTTGATAAAAGAATTGATGGGCATATGATGACAACTGCATAACATGAGTTTCGTGGCTACAAAATTGAACGTGTAATTCCTGTACTATTTTATCAAATTAATCTAGTGTTTTAGCGCGTTTAGCTTTTAGACAAATAGATTTTATGAATTTTTAGACAAATACATTATAGAACTAAACAAACTAGGAATAGAGATGGTTGTCACAACTTTTTAAAATTAAATGCATGAATATCGTGCATGCGATTTAAGGCCTATAAGTGGTACACGAGAAAATGTAACAACCGGTTAAAAGAGTAAATGTTTAGAAAATTGCACGAAGCCATCTTAAAAACTAAATTCTAGAGATATCCACGAGGTCTAAAAATGGGTGAAATCTTCGTGACAAGCTCTTATCACCCCGGTTCCTTTTATATGACAGTCCAATGCTGAAATGTTCATAACATTATCACCAGAAATTAAAACACTTTAATTGGCCCGAATGCAGTCCACTGTTCGAAATCCTCACTTGGGACAGACACAGGCAACATGCAGTGTAGTAACATAGGTTTTTTTATTCCTCTAGTTTCTTCGTGGTCAAGGAAATAAAAAAACACACAAATAAAGACGCTCTGTAATTCTTATACCTGAAAGCGTACAATTAACTCAGAAAGTTACCATGGGTACCTGAACAATATGACTTAAATATCAAACTAACTCTCAGTTAAGTCAGTTAAAGTACATGTAAGCTTAGTATGCTGACACTATAAAGTTTTAAACGTAATTTTTATAATGACTTTAATTCAATGTAACGGACAAATAATATGAATCAGATGCGATCTGAGTTGCCAGCGAAGTTTTGTTCAACATCCGGAATTGACGCTCCGTTCCGGATACGAGACGGTTTTTGTATATTATTGTCAGCAACCGAGTTTTTTCATCAGCATCACTCTGATCATTGTACACTTACAATGTTAGTTCAGTTGATGCCTCTACCACATTTGCCAGCTTCTTTGCATATAAATTCTACTTTCACTTAGTAAAGTCAAATCGGTTTGCGATGTTCGGAAATTTTCTTCTATAGTATGTATTCAGTGCCTAAGGAGTAATTTATTGTATTATTTGAGTATACCGGTGGTGCATGACTTTTACATATTTCATGACCAAGAAATTATTGTCTACTTTTAAAAGTAACGCCGGAAAAAGGTGTTCTAAACGGTGTAATTGTTTCTTTTGTCTCTTGGAATTATTTAAAAAGAAAGAATATGGAATATTTGCCAGAAAGACACAATCAGTATCTTATCTGGATTTACCTTAGACACTCTAGGGATATTTTTTCTTGAATCTCGATATTTGACCTCTGGTCCGTATTATTTAACTTTAACATCACATTGATATATTAAACTTCCTCTAACTTCATTGTCATGGTTCAGACACAATCATACCGTTTGATTTTAATTAAAAACGAAGAAAAGCTAATATCTAGTATTTGCAGGGGGATATTGGTTTCAAACCTGTAATATCAAACATAAATAGGTTTTCGAAATATGAGCCGATTTGACAAATATGAGTTTAGTATACTGCATTCTAGGACCAATATCATGTTCTTACAACTTTCTTCAACTATCAGTGAATGTAAGAATAAGATCGTATGTATGTGGTATTGGCGATAAATCATAGAAAAACACCGAAATATTCACATGTATCCAATTTCTCAATTTAAATTAGAAAAAGTTAATTTAAGTTTTTACCGAAAACCTAACAGTTAAATTAACTTTCACGAACAGTGCACCTTCATTTAAACACTGAAACTCAATGAAAATTTTATCGATAACTTAAGTGTTTTTAACCGAAGTGTAATTCAAATTACTTTCGAAACCTATCTCTTACATCTAACGTCCTATGCAGCTTGTTCAGCCGTCCTGTTGCAGTGTTGCACCTCCTATTTTTTTTTAATTTTGCTTCAATTTTAAATTAAAAAATGCAGTGAAAAAAGGGGCTATCATTTGTAATCTGCTACTCCTTCTGAGCCAATCAATAGAAATTAAACAATCCTTCACAATTCTTTATCAATAAATGTAATATTGTAATTCAGTGCAGTAAATTCTTTGTGGAAATTTGACTTTCAAAATGCTGAAAAAACGGGGGGGGGGGGGGGGGGGGCAACAAGTTGTAATCCGATATTCCTTCTTAACCAGTCAACAAAAATGAAATCATTGATAGAGGAAGTATTGCATCTCTATTTTATTTTTCCAGAAAATCGATATCATCAATTTGACTGCACTTTTGATATATAAGATGCATTGAGAAAAATGCAGGTACCTATTCTAATACTCAAAATTAAGTAATGAATATCTGTACTTTTGCAAAATAGATCGTAAAATATAACCAATGTATTTCGAACTTTACAATTTATAGTGTTTGATGAGAGTTCGTGACGATCTGTTTTATGTAAACCATGTACCATAAATTCCTGTAGTTCAAAAACCTCAGAGATATTAGCATACTGCACTAGATTATATATTAATACCCGAAGGTTAACTATTTCAATAACTTTGGCATCGCACATTTGCTGAGATAATATTGAGTCTTTATGGAGACAACTAAAAACTACATCATCTTAAGATGAAGTGCGATAAGATATAAATCTCGACAAAGAAATATTAACTCAAGGACAGAACAAAATACACGACAGAAATGCACAATATAAGAACACCAATAAACCAAACTACAAGTCTAGAACAGATTAACCTTGAAACTTGATGGTATGTTCGCTGCATTCTAACGAGTGAAATGTTTAATGATTTATACATGTACGTATACAGATGAGGTTTCGTATGCAATAAAAACAATTTCATGAAAAGTTAAGACTATAGTGAGAAGTTTTTACTTTACAGAAAAAAATCAGAAAATATTTTGTGGGAATCCACCGATACTTTTATTTATTATTGCCAGTGTAAAACATTTATAACATTTTTGTGTAGTTCATATCCCTACATATATTTTTACAAGGATATTCCCCAAAATGTCAATACTATTTTTTTTCAAACTGTTAACTTATTGCGGTTGACGTTGACATTTTAATATATTACTGTGACGTTCAGGACGGTTGTCATAATTTGAGGAAATACACTTATTGTTTGTTGTTTTCATTGTATCATTAGTTAAAGTGATATTTCAAACGAAAACAAATCTTGCAAGTAATCCATATGATTTTCCTTAGAAACAAAAACGTCATTCGTAATGTCAATTGAGTGTCAAAATTTATTTGTTTCTCGCATTTTTACCCATATATAATGTACAATGACATGTACATAATAAACCTAAGACAAATAATTGACCTCTAGCTATTCTAATTAACATAGTAATCGAAAGACATTTGATAAATATTGTTTTTGTACCATATATTGCCGAATGGTTTTCGAAGATTTCAACTTAGTAAAATATCTGTAATTGTAAATTTGCACTCTTAGATATTTCAGACAAAAATATATTTTTTTTCATCTTTGCGTAAGGAGTTTGAATTGGATATTTGATATATTTATTCCTCAAATGGAACAGTCCACAATATTCGTAAAAATTACATCAAAACACTTACCAATTTTACGGGTGTTAAACAGGGTTGTCGTGTTTCCCGTCAACTATTTCCTTAAACAACACTATGTAATAGTCTCACGGTCTATGGATTAAAGAAGGAAGAGGCGGAGCTTCTATCACTTTGGATGTTATCTATCAAAATCTGTCATAGGTGTTCATTCATGAATGAGTTCTTACGAGTCAAACTACAACTTCGAATTTAAGTAAAAATGTAAGATCAATGGAATTGCTGTAAAGTACACGTACATACAAAGAAATGTTTCAAATGTTTAATTAGTTACCATCAGACAAAACTGTAATCTATCTGACTATCTTTGAAATGTAGCATATTTGTCTGAACGTGAACGTTAATAATTTAAGTGCAAAATTGTTTCTGAAGCTTTTAACTTCAGTTTTAACATTATCAAGACGGGTCGCCAGAAAAAGCGACATAAAGTATGCAAGATTTGACATAAATCAGATGTTGATAATAAAGTACTCTAAAGACCTGACGGAAGTTTTAAACTCAAGATCTCTTGTTACAGCATCAAAACACTTGACTTTTCCATCCTTTATATAGCTATATCATACGCACTTCTCAAATCAAGGCAAAAAGATCTTATTCATAATTGACAACATCTTTGTTCAGATTGGTGGACGAGTTTTCCAGAAGACGATCATTAATTCAATGGACATTAATTGTGTTCCTCTCCTCGCCGATCTATTACTTCACTCGTTTGAGGCAGAATTTTCGTCAAGAGCTATCACAGAAAAAAGAAAGAAAATTGGTCCAAACTTTCAGCTTTGATTGTATAGATGATGTTCTCTCACTAAACAATGCACGATTCGAAAGTTATTTTCACTTAATTTACCCTTGAAATAAAAGATACAACAGACACTCCAAAAAAACTGCCCCATACCTTGATCATCGGAAAGAGGCCTCACACAGAACGATACGACAAACGCGATAATTCATCTTTCCAATGGTCATCGACAGTAACATTCCAGCTGCTCTAACGCATAGCTTCTTCATCTCCCAGCTCATACGTTTTTAAGAGCTATGTCCAGTACAGCGATTTTCTAGACAGAGATGGTCGTTGACACAGAAATTGCTAAGACCAAAAATAAAATACGATCGACACCACAGTCGTGTCGACCGATATGGAATGTCGATTTCACTGATGAAGACAGATCTTTTCCTGTGAAGTAGCGGAGTAAACAAAAAACAGGATGTTCACTTTCTCTGCCTGTTTTTCTTTATTCCAGCACCTTCCCCTTTACCATGGAATGACTAATACCGGATTAGAAAATGCGGAGGGTGTCTTTAAAGAGGCAGGAACTGTTTACCCTTCCTGACCACACGAGTTATCTCTCGGTTTCTCCATGAGGTCCACATTGTTAATAGTCGCATTTTTGTATGTCTCATCTTCCGTCTTATTCTTGTTCTCAAGATTGCCGTTTCTGTAGACTTTACTACTTTTGACTGGCACGTATATTTTCTTTCGTTTACTCCTTCACTTTTCAATTTTTGTATTACAACATACGATGATTTTGAACCGTTAACGGATTTTCAGAGATTGTCAGGAGGCTATGGATAATGGATAAAAAACGAATTCTCACTCTATCATTTACTGTTTGCATTGTTATAAGAAAAAATAATACCTAAAACGGTATCAATTCGAAGTATCAGCTGTATCACCCAAAGGGCCGGTGGCTCCTAAACTCAGCTTTTCTCATTATGATAAATAGAAACACAATGCGTTTGTCAAAGTCATACTTTATATGTTAACATTGTCAAAGGATATATCTTCTTATGACATAAATTTCTTTTTCGGAGATTACCACCATAGTAAAAGTGTGTCTTATCAAAACTCCGTAGAAATGTTATTGAATCCATACCTTCAAACGATGGTAACAAATCGAAGTGCTTGTATAAGCAAATCATTTCATTTAATTTATGAAATATCAATATCATAAATGTCTCAATTGATTGATTGGTCGCTACCTAATGTTCAGCTGGCAGTATTTCAGCCATATGGAGGACGGGAACAAAAATAAAATTCGGGGACTTTTAGACTGTCAATGCAAAACTAAAGGGTTGGATAGGGTTGAAAATTTAGCCTCACAACGATCCGACTACTGACCACCCAAATGAGCTGTTACAAGGGGTCTTTTACGTGCTTAGAACGTGGAATCTTCTAAAAACCGGGGCATCTTAAACGTCTTACTCTGTATGAATTGTCCCAATTCTTTCCGCAGCACAATCTTCGTTAATTGGGCGGACATTATACCTGTATGCAGAAACATCGAACGGCATATTGTTATACTCAACTGTCTTCTGGGGCCATAAGAAGTCTCCAGGCAAGTGGTAAAAAAGAAAGTTCAATTGAAAAGGTCTTTTTATCAGTAGTTTCAGTGACAAACAACAGTGTTAATAGTCAAATATAGGTCCAGCGATTCAAGATACCTCGTAATCGACAGGATGAAATAATGTAAATTTCCATTAATTTTGTCCCTCATAACAGCAAAAAGGATGTAAAGATATCAACAAATACACGTAGCAAACAGAAACATGTAGAAAAAAAACGTTAAAAAGATGACTGTCCTTTTTGAACACAGGATGAAACTAGGTAACGGTTGCGTCTTCATGTAAATTGAACACTGAAATATGTAAACCCTATATTAAGATCAGGTGCTCACAGGGCTACATGTCGTGACCCTAAAATACCTCTGTCATATTTATTCAAACTAAAATTTAAACTAAAATGTTAACCTGAGCAGATGGACGCGTGTTTTTAAATTCCAGTCAGTGGAAAAGGCACGGATTTGTGCAAATTGCATCATCTGGCCATTATAGTATATTACACTTCACAATACATTTGAATTCTAAAAGTTGACATTCCCAATGTACATGAACACTTGGTTTCTCACAGCTGTGGTCAACAGAACCCGTCTAGTAATTTATGTTTGGCAAATTTGTTACCGCGTTCAGCAATATAATGCGAGGGGACCGCGTTGCCCCCAACAGTTTTGGAATCAAAAGATTTTCGATGACCTCCCCTTATTTAAATTCAGTTTACCTCTCTTAATCCGCTTTTAATGTACATATCGGCTGTTTAATACAGTTAGATCTTGAAAAGACGGTCAGGATGATAGGATAATAAAAACAGCCAAATTTTTTTCTCTGTAAACTTAGATAAATTATAAAACAGAAACCAAATGATCTGTACTGTTCCCGGTTTCTGAAGTTTTTCATTCATGACTTGGATATAAATAGATATAACGTAAAAAAATGTCTTAGTTGTAAGAGAACACATCGCTTGTTCTAATAAAACAGTGAAGGTGATATTCTCAAATTGCTGGATTTTTGATAACCCGAATAATTCAGTCGTTATATTACACTCTCTATCGATCGCTCCATTAACGCCTGAATGCATTCAGCTAAA
>JAULBM010000029.1:1483976-1498083 GCA_032357055.1 Geukensia granosissima | reverse complement strand
GATATGGCCCGCGCCTTCGGCTTGGGCCATATCAGTTTTCCGGTCCATACCATGGCCCTCGGGCAGTCCGTATATCCTGATATTGCCCTATACATCAGTAACTATTATGTACGAATTCTACTTAGAGCTGATATTAAGTGCATTTTTGAAAATCATATGGTAACCTACAGTGTTCAATTTCTGGCAAATATCTTACCATTTTGGTCAATCTGACATCAATACCCTGATCTGATAGACCTAATTTTTTCTCATTATTGACAAACCTACCAATTAAAACCAGTCCATATCGTGCTCTAGTTAACATGAGATTGATCTGGTTGGTATCAGCCAAATCACCAATGTTTTTACGTATCCAGTCCATATCTGGATTCTTTTCTATTATATTGCTGCTGATAGAACGTACTAATGACACCATTACATAGTCCCATTCTCTACCTGAAAACAATAACTTTATAGTTTTTCATAGACTGTATTTTAAAAATACATATTATGTTTTAAGTAGGAAGAGAGAAAACAACAAAAAAAGAAAAGAATTTGGAGTATTATTTTGACACATTTCCAGCCCCTCATTTGACAAATGAGTTCGACTTTAGAATTTTGTAAGAGATAAACATCAAGTTTTCTGTAGTAGAGATACTGTGACCAAATGCTTTTGCATATAACCACAAATGCACCATTCACAGTTTACAGAGATTAATATAAATACCAACAGGAATTTAACAGAATGTAGCAAAGAATATGAAAGCAGGCATTTCTAAATTATTATGACCTTCAGTCCAATTTCAATGGTATAATGCATTAAGAGGTGTGGACACAGCAGGATTTGCACACATTTTCACAACAAACATCAAGCACTTTAAAGGAATTTCGATGTGTATTTTTAGTCTTTTAAGGACAAAACATTGGTTTATCATCACTTCTGTCATAGGATTTACCATTAGGTCTTAGTCATGTTTCTTTTGCTTGACTGTTGCTTAACAGTCCTTGCAAATACATTCTAATTTAGGATGGAAACATGTTGACAAACAATAACTCATACAAGGGATGGTGTTACATCCAAGTTTGGTACTTGGTCATATCCTTTTATTTTGAAACATTTCCTTCCCCTAATTATAACTGTTATGATATGGGCAGCCAAGGCTATATAAAATCAGACATCTGTTAGTTTGCATGACTTTACTAAAGTAAGCTAAAACCAGACAGTCAGGAATTTCATTCATAAAACAAAAACATACAAAATTGAGGTGTGTGTGTGTGAAACTGTCAAACATAATTAGATATAACTGATAAGCCAGCTAATGTAGTGTTGGCACAGCAGACAATTGTTTATATTAAGACCAAATGTCATGTGAAACATATTGATGATATTACAACAGTAATTGTCCCTTAGATTAGGAGGAATCACAAGGAAATGGAAAACATTTTTGTTTAATTATATGGAATACCAGAGTCTTACAAATATGGCATGTTTGATAATATAACTCTTCAATATTTTTGAAATATAAAGAATAAACGGCTTATGCGGAATTTTGCTTGTGCAATGTAAATAAGGCTGAAATCAAATGAATAAAATTCGGTCCTGCTAAAGATTGGCAACCCAGGTTTAATTTTGTTTTAAGGGTTGATGCAAATACATGAAATGTCTTTTTTACCTCGTCACATTTAATTTGCATCTTTGTTCAAGAACATGAAATATGCTGTTTAATTTGTTATTGTAACATGGAAAATTATGGAACAATGACTTATCCCCTTTTTTATATTTCATTACAGAGTTTGTTTCTTGTGCTGTGTGGAGAAGGTAGAAAATCTCCTCATGCTTGAATACGTATGCTCTCATATTTTACAGTTATGGCGTAATTATTCTTGAGATAACTAGCTCTACGTGTGTGCCTTCATTTATTTCTTTTTTGGCCAGTGTCTTAATTGAAAATTATCTAGCAGTTCATCTGTTAACTATCTGCCCTATTCAAGCTATTTAAAACAGCAAAGTCATTTAACAAAATCTTGATGTGCCCTGTATTTGTTTATTAAACATTGTGTTTGTATTACTGACGGGCAATCTATGACAGATTTTCTTAGATTTCTTTGCCCGTGTATATCTGTAATTTGTTTACCTTACCCTGCATTTGTGTTCTTCAATGCACAGATGTAGTGTCGTGACATCTAGCAAAGAATTCCGCTCAAACCAGTACTAGGGGCCATCTTGAACTTACAGCGAGGTGCAAGTTTTCACTCCGTGTTGAAGGCCTCACTGTGACTTTGAGATGATGAACAGCAATCAAAGCGCTGTTCCTTTGCTTGGAATTTTCTTGTACATAAGAGATTTTTGTGTCATGAATTCCCCTTTTTTCTATTATGATGTTTACAATGTTTTATTTTGTAGTCAATCTCATCTATTTGAAACTATGGTATTAAACAAGTTCCAAATTAATTGAGGTGAATTTACTTATATTTCTTTTGCCTGGTATTTGCATTCGTATATATGGGTTGGGTGTCAGGTGGATTTTTCTTGTCTATGGTAGCCAAATTGGAACAGTACAGGCAGAGTGGGTAATTTAGCCATTGCAAATGGCCACAAATGAACCCCTTTAATGGGTTGTTTTAAAGAATTATTTACTGTGCTGAGAGTGTGACATTTCTCCCAACAGGGGACTATTTTACATCAATTTCAAGGTTGTTGGTTGAGAATTTATATATTACCCACAAACAGGGATGCCCTATTTACAGAACTAGTGCCTTCAGGAGGATAATACCTGATGCCTATTCTGTCCCCAGGCACAACTTCATTACTTGGGTGAGGTGGGGGATCAGATCAGGGAATTCAGGATGCCAAATTGGGTCTATTTGAGTAAGGGCAAGAAATTTAGCCCGAGCAAATGGCCACCAACAGATCACATATTACAAGATGTTGCAAAGGAATCTTTATAACGTATTGAGAATGTGGCACTCTTCCAACACAGGGCATGTTCCCTTATCTTCCTGGTGGTTGATGGTTTTTAACGTCCTACGCAGCAAATTAATGCTCTCAGTCGGACGGTAAAATAGCTTCTTAGCTTCTGAGACAGGTTGAGAATTTATACATCCCACCCCACAAACATACGCCCCTTCAGGAGATGTTCTACTCGTGGTGGAAAAACTGAGTAACCTATTTCTTAACCTTGTCTTCTTTTGGGGTGATCAAATAATTTTACATTCCGCTTAACCAACAATGTCCCTTTAGCAGGGGTTCTACCTGCAGGCAGAGAAACCAAATGTCCCATTTCTAAACCGCAAGGGCCCTCTAAGCTGATCAATAAATGAATTCGGTTCTCATACATTTTACATTGTAGAACAGAGATACCAAATTGCTTAATCATTAACCATAACTACTGAGTTCACTCTGACATTGGTAGAAGGACTATCAAATATTCTTACCTTGACCTTGAAGAACTGTAGTGACCTCCACATTTGGCATTCCTTGTTGAAGTAAACCTTTACTTATGAGGTCACACTGGGCTTGGTATGGAGATAATACTACAACGCTGTTTTCTGGAATCTTATGGTGACGTACCAAATTAGAAATGGAGTTCACCTAAAAATTGTAAAAGTTATTTGACAATGTTACAAGAAACAGCTAAATGTTCAAGAAACATTTAATGTTAAAATTATTGGCTGCTACTGTTTTATCATATTCAGCCCTTATTCTTCATCTTATTTCCATCTACAACAAAGGATGGCATGGAATTCATGTATTCTATTTGATTGTAATTTTTAAAATATTGGGTTAATGCATAAATAAATGAGTCAACATTTTCTTTAGAAAAGTTTTCAATTCATTAAAAAAATTGATTTTTTAAAAATAATATATTCCTTGTTTTGATTTAATAATAGACCCTTTTACTGATGCTGCATTACTGCTCTTGATGCATGCACGCAAACAGCTTCTGGGTGTACAAAAGTCAATGGCACAATAGTTCTGATGTCATATTTTATTGTCCGCCGACCTCATTATCCGGGAAAATATGTTATCTTCCACCCCAGGGTCTTTTGGTCTTTGTCTTTTGATTCTATTTATGATTTGATGGTCATACCACAAGATTTTTCTGTTTTATCTTTCTATTGCTCTAGTAGGAGATTGTCTCTAAAATCCCTTAAAAACAGGTTTGATGCCAGGACCTTCAGTATATTATCAAATGCTTGGAATTCCATGAAGAAGAACAGCAATTAAAGGAGTGTTCACTTGAATTTGGTTAATTGTAATATTACATGCTTTAAGAAATCCACTTCTGTTTTCTATTAATCAATCATGTTAAAGTAGAACTTACGGTACAATTAGCATCTGCTCGGTTACACAAACTTTTATCCATGGAATCAGGATCTTTAATTACTTCCTCTTGACCTTTAACCTGGCAGAATATGACCGGTTTATTTGGCCAGAAGTTCAAGGTAGAATTTTGTTTCTGTCGAGTCGAGCCACTGGTTAACATGTTGTTGTAGAACAGTTGTGCAGGTAGTTCAGCAATACCATCATGCTGAAACAAACAGAAATATAAACATAGTAAGGTAAAATGTAATTTATGGTTAACAGGTGCAATTGATCTGAGTATACATCAAATTAAAACTGGTAAAAAACACTTTCACCGAGTTTCCCAGAGCAAAGTAACACTGGGATAATGAATTTCCTGGCAGTGGCATCCATGATAAATGTTGATAATGGTTTGAAATAACTGATTTTGTACACATTGATTTAATTTTTTAATGAACAATTGGCATATTTGTATTGATATTTTGGTAGGATCCCTGTAAAATATTAAAATTTGTGTATTTTCAGTGAAAAATTATCAAATTTCATGGATTTTGAGAAAATCTTAATTCCAAACCAAAAAATAATTACATATTTTATACATCAGGTTAATAAAGAGTCACCTCATTGCATCTTTCCAAGAAAGAGAAATGACCAGATAAACAGAATTCATATTATGTAGCAAAACTACATAAACTAACAATATGATATTCAAAGGAACATGTACATAGCATACCATGCGATACTGTAATCTAAGATCAATTGTTATATCAACATAGGCTTCCATAAGTGATTTCTGTAGTCCCAATAGACGGGCAGTTTGACTATTAACATGTGGTTTTAATCCAAGACTGTCACCAAGCAGAGTAACTTGTTGAATGTTTCTGTTCATTATAATAGGTGTCATTGTCTCTGGTTCTGTACACATTCCACTATCATTTATAATTATCTGTAAAACAAACCAGAATTTCTCATTCTGTTAAAACTTAAAACTGTCATTTCTAGAAAAACAAAAATGAATTCTATCTTTGAATTTCCCCAATTTAACACCAGTTTATTTGAATACAAAAACTCCATTATCTAATGCCTTTATCACTGAGATTAGCACAAAATTCTGCATGTGGCAAATATATAAAATTAACAGAAGGCTAACATATCTTGATGTTATCTATGTAGATTTATATTAGGCTATGTGAAGATGTTATTTTTGTGGATTAATATAAGGCCAAGTGTACAACTCATTCATACATGTTAACATTCATGGGTTTAGGAAGGCTGTTCTATTTCTTTGTTATCTATGTAGATTTATATAAGGCAATGTGTAGATGGTAATTATGTAGATTAATATTAGGCCAAGTGTAAAAATTCATTCATACATGTAAACATTCATGGGTTTAGGAAAGGTGTTCTATGTTAAGTTGTATCCAAATGGCAACCTTTTATAATACCTAGTTACTAAGAATTTTGTTGTTTTTCAAAATATAATAGAGTGCAATTTGATACAAGTGTTTGCCCTTCTACTTAAAACATACAAATGAATAGCAGTGAAGAGACGGCATTGTACAATACATACCTGAAAGATGTTAGTATTACGGCGTATTTTGGGTCTAGCGCTAGTAATACAGGTACATATTATTATATCAGCGTCTCTCAGCTCTGCTACTTCAGCTTTCATTATTGTAGTGACATATTCGTCAATTTGATCACCACTGATATCATCTGGATATAACTGAAGTAACATATCATGTTCCTGTATACTCTCAGAAAACTGACTGCCTGATCCACGAATCTTATGGTGTAGAGCAAAGTCTACCATCACAGCAGACGACAATTTACTTCCTGTCACCTGACCTCTTACTGTTGGGAAATCCTTCTGTTCATCCTCCTCACTGTAAACTCTCACTATCTTAGGACATCCTGGTCCACACATTTTTAGAAAGTCTGCAAAATATTATTAAGCATGTATACTTAGGCTTTCCTAGCTGGGAAGCTAATGGGAATACATTATCTTACTAGAAACTAATCAGATGTCATATATAAAGAATGTCTCCAATATTTCCAACTGAATATAAAAAAATCAAAGTAAATGTCATTGATCCCATCGTTCTCAACAAAAAGCTGCTGTAAACTCAAATCCTTCAATATCAGTGGACCTCACTCTTTACGTGTAAAATGACAACTTACTTCAATAAATAAAACAGCAATAGTTAAACTGTCAAAGCCTTATGTGTTTACCCTCCTGTGTTCTATGGGAGACTACCATAAAAAAAAAACACTTCTCCTGATAATATCTTGTCTACCGGACAGGAGACATATATATCCCAATATTTTGGAATACTTCTGTCTAGTCTACTGTGAATTTTTCTTCATTCAAGAGCCCTCTTTGTTTACTTTTTTGCATGGTTATCGTAAGTGTTTTGGTGTATTAAACAATTAAAACAGCTGACCAATATTGGAGTCTCTCTTGGGTTTACACATATTTAAATTGAAACTGTTATTTACAAATTTGAACAGATGAATCTGTATAAAAAATCAAAACTGCCAAAAAAAAAAAAAAAAAACAGAACTAGGACTTGACATGTTTGGTCACATTTGTCAGAAGTGACCAATTCTTTCACTGATGTGCTAATATTTGATTTAAAGTTAGCAAAGGCAAGCTTGTTCTTACCAACAAGTAATGCTGATTTTGAGCCAATATATTCAATGTTGAAAAAAATTCAAAGAATTTAAAAATGACACTATACATGCTTTGATGTTTACCAAACAAAATCGGGACTCAGTATGTTACAAGTGTAAACCTTGTGAGGATGTGCAGAAATCAGCTAAAAAACTGTAACAATAAATCAAAGCAAATTGCAAAACTAGATGTACATGTGTAAACAATGTACAGTTAAGTTTATATAATATGTTTGCTTTTCTTGTTTACCACAATTGTCAGCTTAAAATAGTTGTCGGCTTAATCTCCCGCTTTTCTGTTGTAAATAGCAAGAGACCTCCTGTCCCGAGGTTTTGACAAGTTAACAGGTTTGTCCAAAGCTTCATGTTTTAAGAATTTTTTTTTTGTTAATTTCAATTGTCAATATAATATATATACCACATTTTTAATATTTTCAAATACTTATGAAAGTTTTCAATTTGATGTTAAAGCATGCACTCTGAGATTAGTTTGCTATAATTGTCCTATTAAACTGAATTATTATTATGTGTTTTCAAACCAATGTTGATAAAAACCTACATAGATTAGGATGTAAAAATTGTCATTTTTCTTCATGTTAACAGCATGTGCAAAACCAAAAAAATTTGAAAGTGCTATGTATAGGTTAACATAAGGGCATAAGCCAATCATGGTCCCATTCCTATAAATTATCCTCTATGTCAAGCCTTTGTGGAGTTTTCGAGTTCATTTGCCTTTCCACCTTTGTATTTATTTTAAATCAAAGATTGAATTATTCCATGTTGAACAGTTCGTGACTGTCAGCAAATCATAGCATTTTACACACTGTTATCTGCACCTGAATTTCTCTACAGAGATTTAACATAATGGGCAGGCCATCTTTGTTTGGCAAAAGAGCTGATGTTTGACCTGGTTCCACTAATTCAAAAAATTTTGCACAAATATTTTTCATTCCAATTCCTTTTATTTCAATACGTCATTCAGAATTTTTCTATGTCATTTAATCCAAGGTAAATATCTCAATTTTTACATGGCTCTAATAATCTCTGCTCGCATCTTTCTTTCTTCATAATTAACACAATTTTTTAGGAATAAAAATTTTTTCTTTCCAAAGCATTTTACATAAAACAACAAACTCTTAAATTGTGTATATCAATAACCTACAGTAGATTTTTCATAATCTCCGAACAAGAGATAGCATTAAGATTATGTACATGTTGACTGTTTCTAATAAGAGATTATGTACATGTTGACTTTTTCTAATATGGGAGTTTGAGAAGACTTTTTTTTTATGACTTACTAGCTATAGAATCCAAAGATTGTTCATTAGGACCACACACTAATATTTGTGGTTTTATATCTGTCCTTGGAGTTCTTCTATTCTTCTGTACTAATGTTATAGCCAGAAAAGCAGCAAGCATGGACTTCCCAGATCCTGCAGGACCTCTTATCACGGTAAATGGTCTACTAATGGCCAAATTTAAAGCTTCGTCTTGGGTGGCATCTGGTTTAGGTAACTGTGGGATATTAGTGCTTATTTTAGGGATCTGGCTACCATCTAAAACAACAATCGGGTTAAATATTCAAAGAAGTACAAGTAAATGATACAAATCTTCAAGTTTAATGTGAAACCTGAGTAGGATCAGGACATATTGTATTACTGACAACATTCGTTACATCTGTTTACGGAGAAGTTATATTAAATCTCATATTACTCATGAAATATAGGAGAGACATTTCCCTTTTTTTAATATTTCATGATAAAAACATAATTTTCGTTTACTGCAAATCATCAGAAACAAATATATTTATTTCAGTAGAAATATAATCTTCCATTTATAATAGTACTACCTAACGGAACTGGGTTTCTGTGTCTAGCAATATCTCTTGCCAACTGGGAACTTTCTGGTAATAGTAGGAGGGCCTCTTCAATATACCTGTAAATATAATTAAATATCTTGAGATATTTGTCACATAAGGATTATGTTGCAAAATTGGTTCTTAAGAAGTGTCCATAGCATAGTGAATAAGATTTAAAGTTTGAAATTCTCATCAACCACTCTCAAAACTTATTTATACCCTTTTCACAGATGAGTCTGTAAATGCTAGTTGTCTTTAGCTATTTTATACATCAAGATTTTCGTTTTTTTTATTATTATGTTTGAAATTTGAATACTTTCAAAAAACTGGTTTAATATTTAAACTTCCTGAGTGTTATGAGTAGTATTTATTTTAAGAAAAAATGAAAGATGGATATTTGTTTTGTTTATAGGTAGATACTGCTTTATTCCAGCTCAGTAATAATAAAATATAAACACAACACAGGTGCTTTGCAAGTGCAGCATGTTGACATGTGAAAGGTGAAAAAAAGGAACCTTTGGGTGGATACAGTATTTTGCTGGACACAATTATGTGCTGGAGACGGTAATAAGACTGGATCAGTGATCATCTTGACCCCCATTATCCTCAAAACTGCCGTTATTTTTGTTGCATTTTTCATAAGGAATGATTTGGAAAAACCATGTAAAACTCAGATGAAAATTTTTTTTCAAATTGAACAAAAATCCCCATCAAAATGGATGAAATATAAAAATTTTCCATATTATATGAAATTGAATTTTCCCACCAATTTGACCACTTTCAGCTCGAAAACAGTATGAAATAGAAATAATCCATTGACAAACTACTGTACCCCATACATATCAATAACAGTAAGAGATAGTTCAAGACAATTGTACCTTGTTATGTTGGCTTTGTCATGAGGAATACAAAGAAAAAAATCCTACTAAAATCAGACAATAGAGAACTTGGATAAAAATAAGAGAAAACCCCTTTGGCCCTCCCCCAAAAATGGGTCACCCAAAATCAATACCAACCTATATTTAGCACCAATTGATTATCAATGTCCCAAAATATTAAAAAGATCGGTTGACTAGAATAAAAGTTATTGGGTGGAAACCAAACTGTCTACCGTATAGTTATCAGGTTATTTTGAAAAATAATCAGATTTTACAATACTTTGTTTTACTTACATATCATGACAACATTTAGGGATCCATTCTATAGTACATGGTAATGTCTTGGCTGTCTGTGTCAATAGTTGGACAGGAAACTTAACAGCACTCTGTGTTAACCTGATCTGAACTCTGATGTTATCTGCCAGCTGATCAACTTTTAATAATATACAGTGTCCGACCCATGTGACTGGCACACCGTTATTGATCATCAGTGAAGTTCTTTCATTTAAGGTTGGGTCATGTGGTATATCAACACCTTTATAACGTACGCAGAAGTATCCATGGCAACTGAAGCTCAATTGTCTTTCTTTACAAAACTCAACAGGAAGTGTAAATGTTGCTACGAATGCATTAGTTGATTCCTGCCATGTCATAATAATGTTATGAATTATTACAGATTCACCAGATGTAACAGCTCTCTCTGATGCTTCAAGGTTAAGAACCGAAAGCCAAGATCTCTTATAGTTTTCTTCATCACTATATTTCGTAATTGGCTCAATGTCTTTGGAAATAGCAAAACAGGATATAGGGTTTGATCTATGTTCTAAACAAATATCTAACTGTGGTGTCAGGTTCAGGAGTTGAATCATTACAGCTGGAACTCCAGACATTCTGTTAATCATTAACTGCACCTGTACCACATGTCCAGCTGATAATTTCCTCTCAAACGATATGCACTGTCGAGCCTTTTTATCTGCAACAAGATGCTCTGATGATACTTCATTTGTGTATATTCCACTACTGTTATCAACAGATAAAGTTTTCAAAGAGGAAGCCACAGTTTGAAGTTTTTCTGCATTTTCTTCTCGAATGGCTATAATTAGCTTCTGCCACTGAAATGATGGTATTTTGCATACAAACCGATCTGGGTTTAGAATTAATGGTGCATTTCCTGAAATGTTGGCTATTTTACCAGTGGTGTCATAGATACGACCTTGGAAACTTATATTCACCACATCCTGTTTCTCGATAAGAATATTATAAGGTCTAAGTAGATTCAAAGATATCTTTTGTTGATTTTCTGGAATACTACTGAATGATGGAAAGCAGAGTTTTACTTCAGATTCTGTTACCGATTCAACACTAGGATACAAAGCTAATGGATGATACTTCAAAGCTTGACATAAACTGACAGCATCGGCAGATTGTTCATACATTTCTTTATTTCTTACAGCACTATTTAGGACATCACAGAGAAAACGAATCTCCTCTACTTTATAAGATGGTGTCTGCTGGTCCAATATAGATTTTAACAAACGATGAACAACAATGTCCATGTAACTATCTGCTGGACTCGTCATATGAACAAAGTTAACAATATTCAGTGAGTACATACAATTGTCAGATAAGTTTGCAGTGCCTGAACACTGATAACTGAATAGATCAAGTAATTGTTTTAATTTTTGTAAGGCTACAGATAGTTGTGGATGTGACTCAGCAGAAACAACAATTCTCTGAATGGTATGGATGTCATTCACATCAACGGCCTGACAAATTGCTTCAAAGAAAATAGTTAACATACTAAAAGTGTCATTAATTCTGATGTTGTTTTGTCGAAGGAAACTGACAATGCATGTACAAGCAACTTTACATTTGCAAACATTTCCAACTTCCAAGAAAGGCTGCGTTAGTGCCACACTATTCAATGCATCAGCTGCAAACTGCTTCTTCCATAGCTGTAAAACAGATTCTTTCGGTGGATTCTGACAGAGAAGGGGAGTTAAACCTGGTAGCTTGCTCACCATTAACTGTGCAACATGATAGTTAGTAGTAATCAACAATTCTTCTACTAAGATATGAGCTTCTGGAGTTGTCCTCTCTTGGATGTCCAAGTCAAAATATAGTCCAGAATTACCAAGCCTCTTCAGACGCCACATTCCACAAATATAATACAATACTAAAAGACAGCTTTTTAGATAGTCGTTAGAAGCTGCAGATTCGCCCAGAATTTCCTCGACATCCTGGTAACTAAAACTTTGCTTAGAATTAATAACAGTCATCTTGGTATCAACATCTACGATTTCTCCTGTTTTCTTTACAGTTAAGAAGACTGATAATGCAATACGATCCAATCCTGTTTTAAAGCTACAAACATTTTCTAATAACTTCGAGGAAATTATGGGAACGGGAGGTTTCCCAGGGGTACATAAAGATATTTTACGCTGTTTGGCAGCTAAATCTATAGGACTGTCTTTACTAACAAAGTACGAAACATCTGATGTATGTACGCCTACAACATAGCTGCCATCTCCGGTTTCTTCAATATTGAAGGCATTAACACTCTCTCCTGAAGAAGATATTGTGAAAGTCCACTTGTCCCTTATATCTTCATGAGTGCTATATATATCAGATGGTAGAGTATAATCAGCTGTGTACAGATGATCCACCTCCGAGTTCTCAACCAATGATGGTACATTATAACCAATGTTCAATACTTCTATTATGGAATTAACTGTGTCATTTACAGGGCAAACACCAACAACAATACATAATGGAACCTCTAATTCATAATCCCACTGGAGGAACTTTACAATGAACAACTTCTCTCCTGGATCCAAGATACTGACTTTCTCAAAATTACTGAAGCTTATTTTACCATTTCGACTGAGGTAATATACACAGACATAGCCTTTATTGACACGATTAACATGAACTGATGTGATGACGTTATACATCTTACTGATACCCTCATCTACTGGCAAAAGTAAACCAGTATTTTCTGGATCCACATGACATGCAAATGCTTTCTCTGACCAGTCAAAACCTTCCTTTGGTACACCAATAACACGTCCATTTTCACCATCATCAGACATCTCGATGATAACCTGATCTCCAGGAAACGCACCACTACAATCCTTTTGTGTAGCAAGCATGGCATCTGGTAACTTTGCATCCACTGGCTGTCCATACAGTTTATTATCACGATATTTCAGTAAACAATGTCTATATTTGTATGGATTAGATGCAACCAATGACATCAAATGCTCTGCTGATGGCATGCTGAAAGTATTTGACTTTTTCCCACTACAAATTACAGCCAGGCCATCAACTAACTTTACACTGACATCACTTCCTGTTAATGAAGAATCCATTCCTGCTAACTGTTTTAAAGCTCCCTCTGGTGATATACTATAATGATACGCTGTAATGTCTGAGTCTGGCAATTGACTTACATCGCCATTTGTTAAATTAGAAGCACCTCCTCCCATTTTCCAAGGTGGTATTTTTTCTGGTCTGGACAACGGAGGTGGCTGACTGACTACAGGCTTACGACTATCAACAATTTTTGACATTTTATTTTGAGAAGATGCTGAATTCATCATGTTAGAAACCTGTTGTTTAATGGATTCCAATGTCATTGATGGTGGTCTTATACTCTTCATATTACGACAGTGCTGCAGATAGGTTCTCCACACATTGGTGCACTCACCAATGGCACATAATGCTACTGGATCTCCAACCACAGCAACGAAGGACTGAGCTCTGGTCAATGCAGTGTTTAACAGCTTGGAATCAGATAGAAATCCAAAGTCTCCACCAATATCAACCTCTGATCCATTTGTCTGTACAGTATCAATCAGGCTTCTAGTTCTAACAGTGGATATAAATAAGGCCCTGAATTCCTTGCCTGGAAAATAGAATTTGTAATAATAGTATTAAATGCTTTATTTTAAGAGGGTAGTACAGTTAGTAACGTATCTTCCCTGAGCCCTCATATTTAATACAATAACATGTTTAAAAACCATTAAAAAAAGCTCAAGTATGCAACACCAGAAAATAAAATAACACCTTATACATGTAATATAAACTACATACCTAACTAATAGTATCACATAATGATACTAAACCAAGCTGATAAATATTCCTAAAAGTCCATTTTAGTTCATAAATAATGAAAAAATAAAGCTGGCGAGTTTATTTGCATAAAATAACATTAGCAAATTTGGTTGGACGTTCTTAATCATTACACATCCTTAACTAGGTGGTCAAATAATTATTCTGTCCTGACATTTCTTTGACTCTCACTAAACGGAGGTGCTTCGCAAGCACATAATAGGACCGCAGCACGTTGAAATGTGAAAGGTGGACAAAAGATCTTTTGGGTAAGTGTGGACACAGTATTTTGCTTGACAC
>JAULBM010000029.1:1462160-1480980 GCA_032357055.1 Geukensia granosissima | reverse complement strand
TATTGTGTCCAACAAAATACTGTGTCCACACTTACCCAAAGGGTCTTTTGTTCACCTTTCACATTACAATGTGCTGCCGTCGTATCATGCTGCGCTTGCGAAGCACCTCAGTTTGTAATTCTTATTCATCATACAAAAAATTATCATCATAATTTAATTCAACGAATTGGCTAATCCTGCTCCACAAGAATGATGATCCTGTAAATCTGACTGTTTCAGAGTACATGAACTGCAGCAGCAATTGAATGATGCAAATCGCAAACGAGATGAAAGCATGCATACAGTTGACATGTTATTACGAGAAAAAGAGCATGTATCTGCAGCTGAGAGAATGACCTTGACCACCAAGGTAGCAGACACAGTAGAAGATGTGAATAAAAAACTTCTAACAAAAGAAATTAAAATGAGAGAAGAGATGCAGGACAGATATTTAAATCTTGAAAGGGTAAGATTATTAAAAGGATTGAGGAATTTGTCCTGGGAATGTAGAAGTCATCATGTCTAGGTCAGTTGTTTTAAAAGAATTTACCATTCTGGCCTTTTGTCCAATGCTAATTTGATGTTCACGAAAATTAAGAAAAAAGTAAGTGTCTAATAAAAGCTGAAATAGTCCAGAAAATGTTTGAATATGAACATTTTATATATAACAGCCACAGTTTACAATAAAAAATCAGTGATGATGTCACAAAACTGAGCTTCAGGATGGAATTCTGTCAATTTGGGCCATTCTTTTACCAAATTTAGTTTGTTTTTTTTCTCAGTTTGACTTGGACGCTCTGCCAAACATATTTTACGATGATGTGGTCAATGTATTTTAAATTCAAAGCTATACCAAAGTGGAAATGCATGAAGTAAAGCCATTTCTTAAAATCTAGACTTATTGGGGCTAAAATAAGGTTTTTGTGGCCTGACCATTCTGTTATTCTAACAATCCTTCTCTGAATCAGGACTTCTTTAGGATTTTTTTTTTTTTTTTTTTTTTGCAATTGAAAGCATTGCTTCTGACAAAATGGTATAAATGTTGTGTTGTCTTCTTTCCCTTTACCAAAAATTTCTATTTTTATTCAATATTCAAAATCATTTCAATAATATTTTATCAAAATTTTTACATCTTTGTGAAATTTTGTGAGCTTATTATGCATTTGCCATTTTATGTGAAATGTGTTTAAAAGTGGTGTTGTCAAATAAAGTAGGCTATATTTTTCATGGGGTTGATAGTAAGTTTTTTAGTTATGGGTTGATGGGCCTGAAAATCACATAAAAATTAGGGAAACAGTATTTATCCTTTATTTTCTTTCAGTTAATACAACAAGAACAGTTACAGAGAAGAGAGTATGAACGAGCTACCAGAGAGGAGACAGATAGAAAATGGCAAGCTATAAAACATGCACATGATGAGCTGAACATAGAATTAAAAGATTCAATAAAGGTAACTTAAGTGAAAAAATGAAAGTAGAGAAGTGCATACACAATGAATACCTTATTTCTTGTATAAAGCTTCCCCCTTCACCTTCATTTTGATTGAATTCCATCAGCAGCCTCACAAACTCCTGGTATTGCAAAATCGAAAACAGGCAAATTCTTTGAGAAAACAGCAATTTGATATCCGGAGACATTTAATGAAGGGGAGGGAAACTAGAATTATTCAATTTGGGCAATTATAAACTACATTAAAAAATCTACTTCAAACCAGACTTGAAAGAATTCAAGATTTTGCCGATTCTAATAAGCACCCCATGTTTAATTTTTTTTAGAACCCTGGGCACTTAATACAAGGATTAAATTAATACAAATCAAGCAACAATGTGAAAATGTAACACACAAAAGTTAATCCTTGTAAAAACATTGAATATAAAACATACAATAATTAGTAATAAAAGCCAATAAGAAGC
The DNA here is from genome assembly GCA_032357055.1 of Geukensia granosissima. Lineage (NCBI taxonomy): Eukaryota > Metazoa > Mollusca > Bivalvia > Mytilida > Mytilidae > Geukensia > Geukensia granosissima. The sequence goes on along the minus strand of JAULBM010000029.1, from coordinate 1,479,088 downwards.
TATAAAACACAAGAATTTAACAATTTAACAATTGCATTTAACAGGTAAGCTCTTGAAATGTTTTGTCCAAAAAATTTCAGAAAAGACAAACACAACATTCAAAAATGTTCTGAATATATGACAGCTGATTGCATTATTTTAAATGAATGTCTTTTATTTGGGAATGAGGGAATTTATTTCAACCATTTTTGACACACATTAAATGTACAAAAGTTTTTCAGATAATTGTTATTTGTGCCATGTAAAAGCTGACAGAAACAGACAACAGTGGTACAGTATATTTTAGAACAATGTTTTAAAATATTACCATGCTGCACAGTATATTCTGTGTTAATAAGTTTTTGTGTTTTTTTTTTTCAGACTGAAAAATTAAAAACAAAGGATACCATAGCCAAGTTAGATGAATCCATATCACTGATAGAAAAACAAACATTAGAAAACAAAAGACAGTTTGAAAAATTAATGAGTGCTGAAATAACACAAAGGTATGGTATTCTTGAGAGTAATGAAGCAGTTCCTTCATTAGCTGTTGTGATTATGTTTATGCATTACAAGAAAAATCATAAATGGTATATGATAGCAACTTTTGTTGCCTTTCTTACAAGGAATCATTAAAAATAATTGGTTGATGAAAAACTAAAAAAAATTCCATATCCTGTGAAATTCTACTTGAGGCCACTTTGACCCATTGTTTTCGGAAAACGGAAAACAAATATCAAAATTAAATGTAAATTGAAAAATTTATTCATATCTTGTGAATTTGCTTCTTATGCCCCCTCAACCCTGTTTACAAAGAAGACATTGTTAAAAAATACTTGGATTAACTTGCATGTTGCATTTCGAAAAAGACTCAATTAAAAAACAATCTTCAAATTTGGATTGAACCTAAAGATGTTTTAAAAAATTAGTGTTTGGCCTTTTTTAAACCCCTTTATCTTTGAAACAGTAAGTGATGGGACACACCGTCACAGAGCTTGTCTGTTTTTTAATGGAGAATACAAAATAATAAAATGCCACCAAAATCTGACAAGAAATGTATAACTTACATTGAAGTACAATGAGATCTTATTTGGTCCATAAAACATTTTGTGGTCTTTTTAAAATATCAATGTTAGTTTAACGCAGATGATTTTTTTGTATTCCAGGAAAACAAATACAAAAAATATAAGTGAAAGTTTAGCCCAGATGAATGAAAAGTTACAGATTGCTACCTCAACATTACAACAGGCTGTTGGAGGTGTTACTCAGACACTCCACAGCCAAATAGAAAAGGTATTTCTTACACAAGTAATGAATTTACTCATTATTTTTATTAAATTGAAAACAAAGAGTTATTGCAATTAGATATAGTCTTCTCAGACACTCAACAGCCAAATAGAAAAGGTATTTCTTACAATAGTAATGGATTTCCACATTATTTTTATAAAATTGAAAACAAAGAGTTATTACAATTAAATATAGACTTACATGAGACACATTCATCATTTTCAACACATCTATAGATTTCATGTAGATTTCTATTTTGTTGCTATATTATTTAAGAATTTTACAATTAGATGACCTCTTGCAAGTTGGTCAAGAATCAAGTAGCAAAGTGGACTATAATATTTAATACAAAAACAAATAGCTGAGTTCAGCTTCTTACAAAATCATTCCAAAACTTCACAATTACTGAACATTGAATTCAGGTTTTATTTTTGATTTCAAACATGTACAGTACTTACCCAAAATGCTACAAACTCTGAAAACATCTTTTTATTGATATGTGATAGGAGGTAAAACCAAATTTAAATGATTTATTAAACAAAGACAACAGGCTATTCTGTGTAAAGAATGTGAGAAATATGGATTCTTCTTCTACTACCAGATGTTAAGGCTATTTCTCCATTCGATAGGGTTAAATTTTCAAATTTTAAAACTAGTGCCTTGGTGAGAGCTTTTTATATCAAGAGTGGAAAAATAATTAGATTTAGAGGAAAATCTGTTTCTACCATGAATAAAACCCACATTACATTGATTTTTTTTTTCAAGCCCCTTTTGGAGGTCCCATTATTTAGATCACTGCATATTAATTGTATTGGTAAGGAATACATTGTAATTCAAGAAAACCAAACATTAGGAAAAATACAAAATGTTTTGGAAATATTTCTTACCTTAAGGAGGTACCCAACACCAAAGGGAAATAATTCTGAAAAAATCTAAACATTTTAATCATTATCATTTTATATTAAAATTAATGCATACTATTGATCAAAATTTTGGATGACCAAATTACTATATATCTATTGAAATCATTTCAGAGAAATAAGTGGTTGAAATTTCTTGAAATTTTCATGTTTTCCTGCTTTCATCAAAGTAAATGTCTAAACAGAATATAAGGAAAATCAAACGAAAAACAAATGTGTGATAGTGTTGGGTACCCCCTTAAAAGGTGTTGAAACAATTTTTTTTTCGGCTAGAAAAGAAAATATGATGGACAAACTACAACTCATGTGAAAAAAGACTTGACATCATCTGTAAACAAATGATGGCAAAGTGAGTTCTAAAAGAAAATTTAAACAACCATGGGTTAAAAAATAGCTAAAATTTAACCAACTGTTTAATCACGCTAAGATTAGGAGAAAACTATTTAACCAAGTTTTATTAAAGGAAACCTTAAATTGAATTATTTTGTAAATAAAGTTATTGGTTTTACATTTTGTAGGTTCGTCGTGAGACTAGACAAGCAATAGCAGAATCCAAGGACAGTACGACAAGAGGAATGACTGATTTAGATGCCAGGATTACGTTGTTGAAAAATCGTATAAATGATAACGAAGAGAAATTAGAAGCCAGAGTCACTACAGTATGTATTGGTTACTTTGTTACCGAGTGCAAGAGTGTTTGCAACATCTCAAGTCCCCCATTTCATTATAATCTGACAGTATTTACCATTAAAAAATAATATCTTGTAACTAATTAATAGAGTTCTGTATACTAATGCATGATTTCTATTCATTTATGTTTCTTGTATATAGTCCCTATGATTTGGAGTGCATGTCCATTTTAGTCTTATTATCACTGTAAAATACTTTTTTGGAACCTCTCAGGATGTTTTTTTTTTATTTCAAGATAAAAAAATATTTGTAAATGTTTAATAATCAATGCTTTACTTCCATAGAATCAGGATCCAAAGCTCAAACTTCATATGGATTTCAAAAACAATTTTAGGTTACTCAAGGTGACCTTAAAACTTTCCTTTTCTTGACTGACTGATGTGCTGTAAATGTTATTTTACTTGTATGGTGATTTTTTTCAAGATTGGAGAAAAGAAAACAAATTTATACCTACAAACAGATGGAAAATTGGTATATATGCAATGTATGATTATGAGCTGTTTTGCACCCATCCTTGAAGGCATGTCACAACAATCTGTTGTAAATCATGACCAACAACTTACAATGAAACAAAAAATTGTCCATTTATTCAAAACTTGTACATTGAGTAAATGTTCAACTTATTTTGTAAACAATGCATTGATAATGGGAAGTTTGGGAGTATATAGGAACATGAGACACAATATGTAAATAAACATAAAGGAAGGTAATAGGGTCATACACTTTGAAAAACTCGGATGTGGGAGTCAGGGTATTCTAAGTGAGTTTGTCTTGTTAGTAGTGCAGCAACTTCAGATAAATGTTTGTTACGTGTCACAACAAGATGGATAAATAAAGATTTCACCATGGTGAATATGATTTTTTCAAGTGATATTTTTTTTAAATTGTAATGGTGACTTTCATTCTCAAAAAAACTTTAAAGGAATATTATATGATATTTGTTTACTATCAAGTAGATGTTACAATGGTCAAATATTGTAAGCATTCAAATCCACAATTACTAAACACAGTTGAATTAGATGAACTAATTATATTATCCAACTATAGACTGCTGAGTCAGACCAACTCAACAAACTCTGGAAGTAGGAGCAAATGGTTTAGAAGAGCTAGCATTCTTTAATTCATTACTATGATCTTTTTCCAAATCTGACAGAGTGTAAAAAACTTAATTGATAAGAAGTGTTGAAATGATATTTAAAAGAAAGAATATGGAAATAATACCAGAAAGACCAATCCACATCTTAAAATATTTAAAAGCCAAATTTAACTGCACGTGATTCAACTTTATTTATACATTACCTTCCCCTTCTGGTGAAAAATATCATGGGTGGGAGTATTTAAAAGGTAAGTTATAGTTAGTTATAATAAAATATTTGAAACTTTTAAGAAAAATTGTAAATGATGGGTTTGTTTACAGTTTTCTTAGAAAATACAGTGGGTTGTTAAGAGGTTCATTATCTGCCTTTTACAGTGTGAACAGCAGTACTGTATCCATAATTCTATACCTATTCCTCATTTAGTTTCTGAAACTGTGTGTAAAACTTTAAAAAACATCTTCAATCCTTATCAAAAAATAAGCTGAACATTCAAATCTTATCATTTCAGATATGAAATATATATCCTATTTACCTATAAAGATAACAAATTAGTCACACTTGGGCAGCTTTAATTTTGATTCTAACATTTAATGTAAAAGATCTAAAAAGAAAACTGATTAAAGCTGTTCTTTACGTTGATTGAAGCTAATTTGGGGTGTTTTTTTAATTGATGAAATCAATTTTTGAATCTTAATGAGGAAAATACATTAAATTGTGGATACACCATTAGTTCCTGATCAGTAGTCCCACTGATATTAGCCCACAGGCATATCTGCAGTTTTAGACTTTTACTATCCCCATTTTACAGCTAAGTTCTGGCAGAGATGAATTATTCTGCCTATTTGTCTGTCTATCATTTATTTTATTACCCATATGTTAAATTATGTGTCATTAGGTCAAGATCTAAATTAGAGCATGTCCTACTTTACTGATATTTGGTCTGTAAATACAACTGTTGATGCAGATGTCACATGACAGTGGGGTTGATCGTTTTGACTCAATTATTTTGCATGTCTGACTGGTAATGTTTTGCATGAAAATCCCAAACTATCAAAACTGCAGGCAAGAGCCTTTAGCAGTTGTTTCTGAATGTGTGTTTGATTTTTGTTTTGAAATTTAATATTTAGTTTTGTTTAATAGTTCATGGTCCGCAACAAAAATCCAGAGGTAAAGCAGTAGTAAATATATTGTGATGTGCTGTTTATTTTTAGGAAATTTTGTTTTTCTGACCAATATCAATTGTGTCTGTATTTTATTGAGAACAAAGTCTTATTTGATTTTTTGTTAAAACAGTTTTTCAGATTTTTTAATTTTTTATTCTTATTAGTTTAAATGAAACATTGATTTCTTCTATCTAGAAATTGAAGATCTTTTTTTTTTTATTTTCACTGGTTTGAATAAAGCTTTGTTTCTTCTGTCTAGAAATTAAAGTTCTGCATTGTTTTCTGATTTGATTAATGAATAAGAGATATTGAGAAATATCTAAAGTCTAAACTAGTTTTGAGTTTTTATAAGATTTTGATTTTCTTTTGCATTGTATAGAAATTGAAGTTGTCTTTGTTTAATAATTTAATGAAAGGAATTAACTATAATTTTTCGAGAATTATATAAGACAATGACAAGAATAGAAACATTAGACAAACAACAATACACGGAAAATCAAAGTTTGTACAACACAAACTTTATAATAACAAGGCCGATAAAATTCCACTTTTACAAAAATTACAGTCAATCTGCAGTAATTATGCAGTGTTGATTTAAATATAGTGAAATATACTTGTATTTTAAACTATGAAAAGAGATGTGACCTAAATTTGTGTTTTCACCAGCTTTTAAATCGTGAGAATGTGCAACATCAAGGAGAGGTATGAATGAAAAACTTTTTTCCATTGGGTGAAATGCACATGGAAAGGGGAGATAATACAAATTCTGCAATTTTATATTTTTCTCTTTCTGTACTAGTACTGGAAGATAACCAAATTGACTTGTATGTGGTCAGTTTTTATGATAAAGGATTCAAGAAAATAGCAAACACATGATGTATATAACATGAAAATGCATGCACGCTTACTTTACTGACACATTGACCTATATTTAACGCATACAGACAGAGGAGTTGATTGAGGTACATGGTACACCACTGCATTTGGATTGCAGTTTTAATAGATTTATATAGTTTATTTATTTTCAGGATATAGAGTTTAAAAATATATATGCACTATGAGATTTGCAATATTGAATTTGCAGTGATTTTTAAGCACCAGTGGAAAAGTGGATTCACACTGGTGAATGCATTTTTCAATTAAGTATTTACTCAATATGATATTCTTTCTACCTGCTGAAATTCTGAAAAAGAGTCAACTCATTTGTTTAGTAACATTGATAAGAAAATTAAAAAGCAAAATTAAAAAACTGTTACTTTTTAGACAGAGGTTGAAAACATTGTAATTTTTCATAAACCAGAACAAGAATATCATATTGGGTGCTATGGAATTATATTAGTATCATAGTGTTAATTTTTAAAAAGACATTAAATGTATACTGTTTATTTCTTAAGGAAAATAATACAGAGGTAATTTTTATATTGTATATAAATAGAATGTTAATTTCAGCTGTTCAATGTACTCCCTTAATATTTTTGCAACAATTTTGTATATATGTCACATCTTCAGAGAAATTAAGGGAAGTTACACAATCGTATATAACTCACTTTCTCAAATCTTAGAATTAAATTATATCTTGATAAATAGACTATATACTATACAGTTTAAGTAAATAGAATGTGTATGACGTTTTTACACTTTTGAATACCCAAGTACTTGATATTTTAGTAGAGAAAAAAATGAGTATCTTTTTTTAAATGTAAACCAGTTTTTTTAACCAAACTCCATAAATGGTAATTTTTACCAGTAATAAATCTAATGAATAGATAAATAAAAAACTGCAAAGTCATTAATTTTCTGTCATTTACCCAGTGATCTAATTAGGAAGATGTGACAATTTTTATTGGCAATTAATGAGAATTAAGCTTCCTGTGACCGTCACTTGTGCACATTATACAATTTTTACAAATTACAAGATTATCACTTTTGCACTTTTATTCAATATTGTTTTAGATTAGAAATGAAATGTTGTAATGAAACTTAAGTCAGCCCTTCCCTGCTAGCATTTTTGTGTAAAGAAAACATTTGATTTTTGAAAATCAGTAGTGTATACATAGTTTAGTATTAGTATTTAGATATCATGTTTTAAGACATAGATGTTGTGAAAATGGTGACATTTTCATATTTATAAATTGAAACTGAAACAATTTATTTGATGCAGCTGTGGTCATTAAACTATGACACATCCTATTTTTTCAAATGAAATCTTAGATACGGTGGTTTAGAGATCTTGAATTTTTTTCTATTTTGCATGTAGACGTGGTGCATGCCTTTTGACATTTTCCGTTACCTGGGTATTTCCTCTTTTGTATATATTTTTAATATAATCTTTAGTCAAAAGACACATCATTTCTATCAAATAATTTTTATGTCATGTTCAATACAGTATACTGTTGTCCAGATTTAGCATTCACAATGTTTACCATCCCAGTAAAGAGAAAAACTTTGTAGCATTGAACAGAATGAATGTTTATTTAAAAGATTAAATTTTGGTATGCAATCAGAATAAATGTTTTATTGACCAATCATTGGCACAAGAAAAAAATGTTTTGTTAAAAAATATCACAATAAAACTGTAATTTATTACAGGCTTCACAGGTATTAGGGGAGAATTTACGTGAGAAAGTAGATGCTATCACAGTATGGCAGGAGTCAACACAGTCTACACTCAGAGAGCTTACCACCAGTGTACATAAATTACCTGACGAGGTAAGATGGTTAAGTCATTTTATTTTCTTAGGCTGTATATTCAAGTTGGATAGTTCCTATGGAGTTACACTCATGAACATGGCCATGAGAGGTAAAATTGACTTGTAAGCACTACCCTGTTTTTGTCTGAACAGATTTAGACACAATTTATGATCAAAATATTAGCCTTATTAAAATTTGTCAGTCAGGTTATCAGAATTTTTTTTTAAAGAGTTATGAAAAAATGCTAGCGATGTATAATATTGGATTTTTGGTCTCCTAATTTTGTGAAAATTCAAGTATTTCTTGCAAAATTATATGTTGTCAAAATTGGAGAATTACCATTTTAATTTAATTTAACTATTTTCACTATTTCATTTCATATTGTCTTTTAAACATTAAAAATTTTCTGAGTGCAAAGTACACAGTATACGGTTACCGACAAGGTTTGAGGACATCAGCTGTTATTCTCCCTGTACAATATCGATATTATAAAGTGAAGAAAATTACAAGATATAACAATTATACTGTGACTCCAACTTCAGTGGCTCAAAACATATTTTGTGAATAATTATCCAAAATGATATTTAAAATATCAAAAAATAAATACTTATGGGAGCAGCCTTTACATAGTTTACAATATTTAAAAAAGAGTGAGTAGTGATTGTGACATAAAAATATAAAATAGCACTGTGACACTGAAAGGGGATATGCGATATATTTTAATATAAACAAAAATTACCGGTATACACACAATCAACTTCTAATTGCAATAAGGTTGGAAATTTTAACTTTTTGATTAGATCACCTAAACTTTGTTGTTCTGAATTCTAAATGCACCCTAATGTTACAACTAAAAGTGCAATATATTTTTGTCTTCTAAATTAATCATCTATAGGACACCCAAGACCACCTACATCTTATATATTTTGTGCAAAAAAGCTGTACACAACATAGAGAAAATGTGTCCATGGATGTCCGTTACCAGCAAACAGGAAGTAGCCATATGAGGGACCTGAAAAGGAGAGACAGGGTACAACTCACCCTGATAATCTGTCAGACCAAATCCAAAATCCATCAAACATACACAAATAAACACAATAAAATGTGTCAAAATGGAAATGTAATTACTTGAAATACTGTTCAAGGATTGTGATCTCTGACAGTTTTATTTTTTGTTCTCACCTTGTGTGAGCAGTTATTACTAAGGGTTTAACAAATTCATTGCTTTACAGATTTATGCTGTACAAGAAAAACAGACCTTAATGAAGTCAGAAATGAATTCAAGAATGACAGCAGAGTCTGATGCAAGGTTTGTCTAGGATGACCAAATGTTTGTCATTTTATCATATATTGTCTTCTACTTCAATGTTAAATCATCCAATCAAATTAAGAAAATATATATGTAGCAAATGTTAAAAAATATTTCTTGTACTGACTTCCAGGATTCATTTTAAATTGTTGAAATATTGCCCTGTTGTGAGATTTTGGAAATGTTACATAAATTAAGAAAATGTTTTATGATAGAGGTACTGTAAAAGTTGTATTTTTCACAGTATTTAATTTTCCCTATCTTTCTGGGAATAAATTTTATGCAAAATTTGTACCTGCAAAATGGTAATTTAAAAAATGGCATTACTATGAGATATGCAATTTATGGGAACATTTAAAGCCACGAACAAGCATGCAAATATGTTTCTGCGAAAACCAACACATTTCCAATAGTTTAACATGTAAATTAAGAAAATGTTTATTAATAGAGTTAGTTTAATATTTATTTATTATTTCAATGTTAACCTGTTAACCAACAAACAGTATTGTGCATATACATCTGGTATATTGATTACTGTTATGTTTTTTTCTATAGAAACAGAGAAATAGATGCCTTAAAACAAGAAATACAGACTTTAAAAGCCAGAAGAGATCCTCAGCCAGCTACAGTTCATGACTTAGAAAATGTAAGTTCATCTATTGTTACAAATTAGCAAAATAATTTTACTTTGAAATTTGCAACTGCAATTTTGCAAATTGCCTATTTAAAAAGTATTGAAGTAGAATAAAAAATATTTCTCTGGATAATAATTCGCTAATAATAGAGATTAATATTTTGCATTTAATTATTGCATTAACAACAACGGTTTACTACTTTGCCTTCTGTAAATTACAATTTCTACTCATTCAATACACATATATGCTCTCAGAGACCATCAAAATCTTTTGCTGGAGCCGATGGGAGTTCTGCTGAGGTTGGTTTGTAGGCGTTTAATATAGGATTGCATTTTAAAGGGAGATAATTTATGTTTGAGTATTAGAATACATATTTTGTTTCTCACAATAAGAAATAATTAAGTTTATATAGTGAATGATTTTTTTGTTTAATTTGTTAAATGATCTCCAGGCACTTGCAGTTTGTAGCAACACATTACAAAAACTCATTGTGTTAGCACCATACAAAATTTTGTGTATTCTGAAGTTTTTATTTTTTTTATTTTGAGAATTTTTTCACATTTTTTTGTTATTTTGCATTTTTTTGTATTGTTTATAAGAAACTAAATTACCAGGATTTATATACGATGACATCTATTATTTATTTCACTCAAAGGCTGACTAAGTATAACTATTTCATGGCAACCAAGTTTAAAATTACCATAATTATCTATTCTGCTTTTGAAAGCAGTAAATGTACTGGATAATAACTTACTCTTACATCAGTTTAGATGACAGTGGAGTAGATTTCTATATCCCCATGCCAGACATGCCTTTCAGAGATAAGACCTAATACTCATGTGTATGAGGCCTTCTTGTCTTGTTTTTCCAAAATGTGACCCAGCCCTTTTTAAAGTCTTTTTTTTAATGTTTTCTTTGTAATGTTAGACCAAGTAATAATATTGTAACTGAACCTTGTTATCCCTCTAGTCGATTTCATCTTTAACTGGGAAATTTATGCCTGCACTTATTACAGTGAAACCTGTCTACACCAAACCCTTTTGGACTTGAAGAATGTTGGTTTTGGACAGGTGTTTGGTTTAGGCAGGTTAAATGCAAATGAAAACTTGTAAAAAGGGACTTTAGAATCAGTCTGGTTAAGACAGGTTTTCAGTTTTCTCATTGTTTGGTTTAGACAGGTTTCACTGTATTGGGAATTGTTGATTTCATCAATATTTTGAGTTTTATTAATGTAATTCTTGTACATGCTGTAATAAAATAAATGTCATGAAATTCTTAACTGTGAGTTTTTATTATTGCAATTCTCAACCTTTCACAATTTTTGCAATAATAACAACATTACATTGCTTCTGAAGTTACAGTATTTTTAACAGTTATTCATTTTCAGTAGACAAAATTATGGCTTATGCATTAAATGGAAAAAAGCATAGGAGAATACACTTGGATTATTGTTCAGAATGGGTGTCTATTACCCCATATTAATTTTTTACAGACTTGGGTTTTTTTTTCGTCATTGCCTTTAGAGTAAAATTAATTGAGTGACTGGTATTACTTACAGGTACAAGCTAGTGTGAGGAAGTTAGCCGATTCCATTCAAACAGTCAAAACAGTGCTAGGAATGAAAATACAGTCAGAACAGAAACTGGTTAGTATGTCTGATCAAATTACAAATTGGTTTTTTTCCACATTATTTGAACTTATTTGGAAAGGCACAGCCTAAATAAAATATTATTATGTTCAGATTCATAGTTAAATTCTTACACAAATACTTGACATCATCTTTTGGCCCATGAAGTTCTTGAAAGTTCTGACATTTTTCATGATAGATAAACCTTTTAATCTTTATTTTTGCTTGGTTCATGGTGTATAATTTGAAAAAATCCCATGTGTGATCTGCAGTTTACTCACAAACAAGAAAGAGCTTCCATAAGGTTGTTTAACTGTTTAAACTTTTGATCAATTCACTTCAAAGTTTATTGGTACACCTATTTGCAGCATAAGTTTGATTGTGTAAAAACTTCATCCAACATGTTAGAAATTTGGTTTCCTGATCGGTTGCATTTGGGTTTTGAACTGACAGGGTACTCTTTCGAGGTCCATACTTTAGTTGTATCATAAATTAGTTTTAATAGTGTTTGTTGTTTCTTTTCAGTATCGATCTCAAGTGTTAAATCTATTTCAACCCATTTTTATCTTGTGTTTTCATTTCTGTTTTGTTACACAAATGTCCCAGGTTAGGGGGGAGGAGCCCTCAGAAACTGGTTCAACCCCGCCACATATTGAATGTGTCTGTTCCAAGCCAGGAACCTGTAGAGAAGTGGTTGTTGTTGTTAAAATAGTCATTTATTGTTATTTGTTCATCATTGTTTCAATAGGTTGGTTGTCGTGTTTTACGATTCCTTTTGTATTTTAGGGGCCTATTACAGCTTCCTTTATGGTATGGACAGTTCAATAATGAAGGTTGTAATGGGTCCTGTAGAAGTTTAATATTGTGTTTTATTTGTTAAATGACTGTCTCATGGATAGTCATATTTTTATATCATTTAACTTTCATCCAATATTTGGTGGAATTATCCAACATGTAGTATGTGGTGTCTACATGATCAAACTTTAGTTAACGGCAGCAACAGATTATCAGCTGAAAAAAAAATACCCACTTATTCACATCAGTAAATTCCACAAAATAACATTTAGTACTTAAATAATTTCCCTTTGATGTTCCATAATCAGAATTATAGGAAAGTCAAAACCTCTAGATAGACCATTTTGGCTGTGAAAAAATAAGCTTGACAATATCAGACAGGATGTCTGGATGTGTATATTTTAGCCCTACAGTTCAAATCTGTAGATAAGCTAATTGAATTTAAATGAATTTAAAACTTACAGATTCACATGATGACACGAGTACTTCTAATGTGTTATTGTATCTAGCATTGTCAAGTACAGTTAAAGAGAAAAACAAGTATGTCATTTTGGAAATTGTTTGCACACTTACTGGTATTCATTGTTGATTGATATACAGGTCATGAACTGTTATTATTGCTGAATTTACAGAGAATTTCTGGTTTAGAAGATTTACAAACACAAGTGAATCAGGTTAAAGTCAACATGGGTATGCCTCGGTACACAAGTACCGGAATGAAAGAGGACCCATCAGATGGATACGACACTGGATTTGCCTCCTGGGATGACCCAACTCCATCTAATACAGGAAATCCTAGGGTGACCACAAATGAAGGCAGGAGAAGTCCTGGAGACAATGCGGGAATGGGAACAATTCCTGAAGGAAATGAAACAAAAAGGACCAATTCTCAAACCAGTCTAAAAAATGCTAAAAACAAAACCCCTGTTCCTTCTCAGAGCCGGAACCAAAGTCCAACTAAAAATGGAGTAAAAACTCCAACAAAGGACAGAAATATAACTCCATCACAGAGTCAAAATCATACTCCTTCACAGAGTCGCAACCAGACTCCAACAGGAAATACTCAGTCAAGGAATGTTACTCCAACAACAGGAAGAAAAAGTGCTACAAATAAGAATGATGGTAAAAATGATGGAACTCCAGTCAGTCTGTCCAATGTTTAGAGTCATAAATGGTAATGATTTTCACTGCTGTGATCTCTAATCTTTAACCTGTGCTCTGTCAACCTTGACCTACAGATATTAACCAGAGAAATTTCTCCTATTTAACTATAGCATGAGTTGTGGTTGCTATCCTGTTTAACACTGTCCAGGGATATTAATACTGCATGTTCCTTGTAGGCGATGTGGAGTAACTTGTACTAACACTAACTACATTATACAGTAGTTGTACTAATGAAAAAAGAATTTCTGTTTTTTTTCAGGTGCTCAATAAATGAACACTTCAGAAATTTGAAAAAAATAATATATTAAGGGAAAAATTTTGTTCTATGAATTTAAGCAATTTTATTGGGATATTAAGTATCAACAAAACTGAACTTGAATCAGAATTGTACTAAACTTTTGCAACAGATGTAGAGTAAGGGATATTTTCAAGTCTCTTCATAAGATGAAAGAGAACTCCATAATTACTATTCTCCAAAGAATCAGGCAATTTTTAGATCAAAGTATATCATGGACCAAAAAAATACACATAAAATATATAAATTTAAATTAAAAATTTAAAATATTATGGCATTTACAAAAGCAAGCATAATTTCATTCTATTTATCAGTAATAGAAAATGCACTGTAAAGGCCAGATTAGGGAACATAACTCTATTAAATATAACTTGTTTTATTTCCATTCAATAAAAAAATATTTATTACTACCGAAGCATAGGACAAAAAAGTCTTTTCAATTCTTGTTTAAACCTTGGCCTGAACACAATTTAATGGTCAGTGTGGTGGGTTTTTTTTCAGATCATGATTCACCCAGTACCTGAATCTCAGAGAGACTTCTACTAGACATTTATAAATGATTGAACGTCTAAAAGTATATCAAGCTAAAATCTTTCATGAAATTTTTTAACTTGTAATAAGATTTCGTTTCTGAAGCGTTCATTATTTATTTCAGATAAAGCATGCAGTGTTTATTATGCTATATGCCTGATCATTTATAATCAGGAATCAGGAATGTTTTTGCTACAACTGTTGGACTTGCGGTTAATATCCAAATCTAGTTGTTTGCAATTTCTTCAAAAACAAACCTTTTTTAACATATCAGTAGCGAAAACATTCACTGAGAAGGAAGGCGCCAAAAGGAAAACCTTTTTTGTGAAGACTTGACAACCTAGACTAATCTATAAGTTAACTTTTGTCTACAGAGAGCTGAAGAAATTCAGAAACTTAAAGAAGAAATTGCTATATTGAGAACTGTAATAGAACCGCTAGTGAAAAAACCCCTACCTGGAAATTTCGTAAAAGATTCAAATCGACGTAATGATGATGCACCTGATGTTAATAGACACAGTGTCGCTAATGCTTATAGGTAAGTTCCCCTGCCTGCATAGCCAGTAGCATCCTGACCAGTAGATATTTTGTTTAGTATAGTTTAAAATCTTAGAATGGATTTGAACCATCCTTACAGTTTTGCATGTCAGCTTTCTCTCCACTATATGGATCACCAAAAAAATTTTTTGCAAAATTAGTAGGAGTGTCCATCCAGAATAATTGACTTAATTGTTGTAAATTGCTTTTGTATGCAAAATACCCATATCTTTCTGCATAATGGTGTTTTAACAAAAGACCATTTGAACTGATGAGTAATATAAGTGAACTTTAATATCTCCATTCACAGAATTATGTTAGAACTAAACACACACGAGTTGATTAGAACTAGTTGAAGCAGACATGCTGCATATCCCAAGCTACTCTGGTGTTTGATAGTATAAAGTGAAATAACAGAAGTTCTTTAAGAATATAAAATATTCTGAAGGGACAGCATTTCAGTTGTAAAAGATTTGATATAATCTTCATCTAAAGTAAGTTTACTGAACTGTTTGTTAGATAACTGCCAATTCTACAAATTACAAATCTCCCCTCCCCCCACAGATGCCCTTATATACAGTCGAACTTGCCTTTGTGGATTAAACAGCCACTTGAATATGAAAGGCCAACTTTTTTAAAGGAGTTATATTTAAGAGGTCACTTTTCCCAGATTGATCACTTTTGCTCCTTCCAAAAGGTGGCCTTTTAAAACCAGTTTGATTGTATGGTATATGGTTTAGGGATGGGGATTTGAACGGGTTTTATTTTAGAAAACTTGTGATATTTAAAATGAGGGGGTATTGCTGACCCTGCAGTATGAAAAAGGAAGCTGTCTTTCATGCTGACTTGAAATATATATGGTGTGGGGTTGGTGATGTGAACTGTTTTTGAGATTATTTCTTGTAATTTCCTAAATTAGAGAGTGATTTCAGGGGATGCCCATGAAACTCATCTTTTCATGCCAACTAAGAATATGCATATTAAAAATGAAGGGGTGGGGCCACCCTCAAGGCTTTCTGTAGTATGACCTGGTAGCCCATCCTGAAGAGAGGCCTTCCCCTTTCCACCACCTAGGGATTGCACTGGATCAGCTCTGTGGGTAAAGCCCTGGAGACCACTCCGATGCCAAGAGATGCTTTTTGACTGCAGACTGTATATGGTGTGAAATCCACTAGATTTTTAGACTATAAGATATTTTGATTTTTAAGACATTTTGCCAGCACAGAGGACACGGGCTTATTAATTGAATTGTTTCAGGCCAAGGACAGACATTTTGTTATATTACTAATGGCACTTTTTATTTGGTTTTTTAGCACATGTAAAGTTTATGATGCACCTGTTCATTTTTATTATTATTTTCTTTTTATCACCAACTTTTGTCATTTACATTATTGAAGAGAATTTGTAAATATTTTGTTTTCTGTCTGAAAATCGCACACATAAAAACTGCTATGTAAACTTTGGCAGGCTGCTTTTTGGTTTAATTATCTGTATACCGTTAAATACTAAGCAAAATTTATTTGGAATACTCAGCAGTCCTGTTTAAAATTGGAATTACCTTTACACTGTCAGGCGCGGATCCAGGATTTTATATTAGGGGGGCGCTGGTCCAGGTCAGTGCCTTCTTTGGGGACCAGGGGGGCGAAACCCCCCCCGGAAGTTCATAGCAATCATGAAAATTAAGACTAAAAAATTATATTTTTTTTCGCTTTTAGGGGGGCGCGCGCCGGGTGCACCCCCGCCTGAATCCGCACCTGACTGTTCCCTGACAATGCATCTCAAAAAGTATTTAATATCAATAAAGTGTTTGAATGATATGCAGTTACTTCAAATTTGATTTAACAACCAAATATAATGTAAATGGCAAGTGTTTGTATCAATGTGTTCTGTTTTTGATGGAAGTGTATATTGATGTGTGTTGTTTTATTTGTCGCTATAATCAGAATTACTGCACTATAAATGTAATGTATGTTATATCATTAGTGTGTCCTGTTTGCCATGCACGAAATGTATATTATTGTCAGCATTGTTGAAATATAGTAAAATTTTACTACTTTATCTCTGATTGAGATGAACTCTTTTTATGCCCCGCCTGCAAGGCAGGCCGGGCATATTGTTCTTCGGTCTGTGGGTCCGTCCGTCCCAAAAGGTTTAAGGAAGTTTTTCAAGAAGGAGTTGTGATATCATTATAAAATCTTGTATATGGAT
>JAULBM010000029.1:1437736-1449690 GCA_032357055.1 Geukensia granosissima | reverse complement strand
CGTTAAGTCGTAAGACAAACAAGACCATGGCCAACAAAATAAAAGGAAAGGCAAACATAGAACATACGACACTGAACTGAAAACTAAAGCTGGAGTAACACGAACCCGACAAAAACCAGTGTGAGTTCAGGTGCTTCGGAAAGGTTAGCATCTCCTGCTCCACAAATGGCAGTGTCTTTTTTGTTTCAAGTGTTCTGCTAAATAAAACCATTTTTACATTAGAAACAACATAATTTTGAAATGAATAATAATAATCAAACTTCAAAACACCACAAATCTCCAATCCCAAATCCCCCAAAAAACTACCTGGGTTTTCATGATTCTGATGTTCCACATAACCTCCCTGGTTACCATATGTTCCGTGAAGTTGTTCTAAAGAAGCAGTCATGTCACCGGGAACCTGTCCATGGGGGTTCTGTACTGTTCCCGTGTTAGCTGGATTTTGCGTGCCTCCTGTTAAAGTCGCGGCAAAGTTTGCTGGATTCTGTTGTGATACAGCACTTCCGCTGGTGCCAGAGCTGGTACCTGAACCCGTCAGTGTAGCAGCAAAATTAGCCGGATTTTGTATAACAGTGCCACTACTGGAACCAGTCATTGTACCCATATTTGCCGGGTTTTTAAACTTCAATCCGAACAGCTCAACATCTCGTTGCTTTGGCCTTGCTTCTACCACTATAAATAAAAATAATCTATTTTAAGTTGACATACCGGGTTATCAATTTTCTTTTTCCGGGGTGAGTGTTTGTTGAAATTCTCTTGTAGCCCTGTACAACAAAGGGTACAACAGGAATAAGTCTCTAAGGGGAAAACATTCATGATTCTTTTATCACCAGCAATAGGATACAAAACAGAAAATCACAAAGCTTGCGAAATTAAATACTCATTGCAGACGGTCGAAAGCTTCGTTGTTATATCTGATAATTTTGCCCTACTCTACCTCCTCGCTTTTAATATAATAGCTCTGTTAGTCAGACCTTAAATTTATAATAAAATCAACAGATTCATATGTTTACACCCTGAATTCAAATATATTTATTAACTTATAAGTCGTTGACTACTCAAAATAAGCTTTTCTACCTTTTACTAGATCATTCAGATCGTCGATAAAATCTTAAATTTCTCTATTGCAAACACTTCTATAAACTAGGAAGGATGAATTCTGATTGATGTTATCAACAACCAAATAACCAATTATCTGTTTGAGAGAAGAAAGTCTCTGACATGCAAAACCCAGGTATCAAAGGTTTTATTGAGACCGTATTTGTTGTTGGTTTTCAGTATTGATCTCAAGTGTTAAGGATCCATTTCAACCTATTTTCATAGTGCGTTTTCATTGATGTTATGTCACACCACTGTCCCAGGTTAGGGGGGGGGGGGGGTGAGTACTCTCCAACCGGTTTAACCCTGCTACATACTTAATATGCCTGTCCCAAGCCTGTAGTTCAGTGGTTGACTTTGTTACACAAGTCATTAATTGTTATTTGTTCACCATTTTTCAATAGATTAGGTCGATTGTCGTGTTTAATTTATAGTTTCGTATTTTGTCTTTTACAGCTTCTGTTATGGTATGGACTCTGGTTCACAATTGAAGGCCGTAATGAGACCTCAAATTCGACTGACATTTGGTGGATGGGTGTCTCATGGACATGCCCATTTATTTTTTATATTGAAAGAAGAAAGTCTTCTACAGACAAAACCTTGGTGTAAAGTAGACAAAACAAAGTCCATCACATGAAAACGTTTGTGATATGTTTGACAAAAGTATAAGGCTTAATTTTGGACAGAAGAAAATCCTTGATATGTTTGACAGAGGAAAGTACTTAAACAGACAAAGCACAGGTGGTATTATAGATAGAATGTCTTCGATAGATGAAATACAAATTATATGTTTGACAGAAGAAAGTCCTCAACAGATTAAAACACTTGACAGAAGACTGTTTCCAAAAAAGAAAAAAAAACAGACACAGATATTTTTTGACCGACGAAAGTCCCTGGTAAAACACTAATGGTTTGCTTGACAGATAATAGTCTTGCAGAGACAAAACACTAAATATGTATGACAAAAAACTCAATGCAAAAACCAGTGAATTTGTTGAGACTGATTATATCTACATATACTTATTTAATGTCAGTGAAACGGATATCAATTGACAAAGGCCGAATCAAAATATCATTTATGTCACATGGTAATTAATGAAAACTACGCGGGAAAAAAACAATAAGATTTTCCTACTGGCTACTTCTTCAGTGTTAATGAACACTTGCTAGACGCTTAAGTAGAGCAACTACACTGTGATCTTAAACACCAGTTGTTTTGGGGTTTTTTCCTCAAGTTTCGCCAAATCTAGATATTCGATGAAATAAAACATTTATCTCACTTTTATGAATGTGGCATGACAATTTGCATACCATCAAAAAGTCAATGTTCGGAAAGCCTTCGGATTATGTTATCTCCCTCTTTCAGAAAACAGAATTGGAAGATACCAAAGTGACACACAGAAATCGTTATCATGAGCATGGACAACAAATTGAAACTAATGCCAAACATGGTACAAAAGCACTACTCAGAAAACTAGAGCTTCACTTACACGAACCCTTTAAATAGATGATGATTTTAAGTACTCCGGAAGGGTTATCAACTCCTGCTCCACTAATAATAACTCATGTTATATTCTTACATGTGTTATAATTGTATATTTCTAGTTCTACTCAAATTTGATGACAGTATTTTCATTTAATGAATAAATGCAATAGAACGCATATATTTAAAAAAGAATATTGAATATATGCCAGAATGATACAATCCATTTATAACATATTAAAAGCTTAATTTAACTGCATGTAAAGCGCTTTCCTGGAATAGCCGTCATCAGACACACTAGGGTCCGAAAGTGGGAAGATCACGCAAAAGATATTCAAAGATACCAAAGGGGCAGACAGATATCGTAAAGTCGGAAGACAAACAAAGACAGACAGAACACACAACAACACACTGAAAAATAAAGCTGGAGTAAAACGAACCCTACAAAACTAGAGTGAGTTCAGGTGCTCCGGAAGGGTGACCAACTCCTGCTTCACTAGTAGCACCCGTCTTAATCAGTAGACAAAGCCGATGTATAGTCACAATCGATGTTAGTCACAGCCGGTATAGGAACGTGGTCACGACAGTGGGAAGATATTCATTTGTAAAACGGATATTTTGTACCGGTTAACCAAATAATTATGGCAACCGAAAAATTTCCGGAGTGATGACTGTAATCTTTCCCTGAGAAGAAACAACAACAAATTTTATACATTTCTAGTTACTTTCAATCAATTTACAAAAGTCATCACAACATTAGTTCAGTTTGAAGGGACAGTGATGATATAAATGCTGTGTATTTCTTACCATTGAAAAGACAAATGAACAGAACGGTATTTAGTGTGATCCACATATTTGACGAACCTTATCACTACTAAGATAAGAAGTTCATTATTATAGTATTAATATGCTATATGATGCATTTAATCAAGTGTCCGTAAGACCATGGTAGTATTGACACTGTAATACTTCCATGATAAGAACTACAACTGTCGACATAGACTCTACCACTTATACCATGTACAGAGGCGGATCCAGACTTTTAGGAAAAGGGGAGACTTTTTGTGGACCTCTTGATTCATCAATTTTGTTGATTTCTAGTGGAGAATAAGACCAAAATTTACCCAATTCATAACTTTTTTTCATTTTTTGCGTTTCAAAGGGGGTCTGGCCCCCTTGGGCCACCATGGATCCGCCCCTGTATACTGCGCTTGTGGAATATTTATGGTTTGTTTGGAAACATCTTCAATAATTTCGAATAATTGTAAAAAGAAAATGTACATTATTTTAGTTTATCTTAACTCATACATCTTATCCAATGTCCATCGGTGTCCGCGCTACGTCCAAGTTTCTATTTATTACAAACTATAGAAGCAAACTTAATGAAACTTGGCATGATGTTGAATAGAGGAAGCTTGTATCATATGCAGCTAGATGTATATGAGGATGAATTAAGGGCAGAAAGAATCGTCGATTTTCGACTTGAAAATGATTTTTTTTCAATGAAATTTACGTTTAAAATTTTGTTTTCAAAAACAATGCTAGATATCTAAATCAAAGTTGCCATCGGATTGCATTAACATTAAATGCATTTTACGGATGCAATTTAGGTAATCTGACTTCAATGTCATCCGGGGGGTGTAGTTTTAGGTTCGAAAAATCTGCAACAGCTAGTTCCAGGTTTTTGTTGTCTCATATGCAGAAACAATTTTAGATAAAATGTTGTGATGAGGTTGCGATAATATATCACACTGAATATAGTACGCATGTTACGGATGCAAATGTATTTGACCCTGATCTAAAGACAATTTAGGAGGAAAAGTTTAAGATTTGGAAGATCTACTTTTCATTGGAAGTAACGTCCGATATTTGGTTTTACAGAAACAATGTTAAATATCTAAATTAAACCTTATAAGTTGGTTTTGGTATAATAACATACATGTAACGGAGAGATAAATAGGGTGGCCTTGGCCCACGGGTCATTTTTTCCGTCCGACTGAGAGAATTTATTTGCTGTATATGACGTTTATAACTTTTACCCCCCCCCCCACACACACACACAGGTCATTTGAAATCTTAGTTTTATTTAATTTTGATTATTGTTGGTCAGTTAATAGCAGCTTCATACATGAAACTTGCTTGTTCTGATACGTCTAAGTGCTTTAATCAATTTTGCAACATCCTCTTAAAAATTGTTATTTAGGAAGTAACCCCTCCATCTCCCTTGATCCAAAGTAGTCACATTCACTGGTGGAAAGCTTACATGCAATGTTTGGGTGTAGAAATATTTTTACAAATCATATACTAACTAGAAAAAATATGAGCAACCCTAAATGATTCAATTGCAATATATAATAAAGATTTTGTAAAAGTTTCACTGAAATAGGTCCCGTAGATTACAAGACCACCATAATGTTTACAACGTATGTATAATACAATCAGCACGCGATACTGAAAAATTTCTGAGATTTTATTTGTAAGCAAGCACCTGGTGTAAAGGTGCGTTTACACGATCAAACTCTTTTCGTCAAACTCGCTTGTGTTCCTTCAGACTTTTGCTGTGCACCTGTTTTCAACTCGAGTTTGACAGTGTAAACACCTCATCCAACTTGTTTGAAAACTCCATCAAATATTGGTTGAGAGTTGGAAGAGTTGTCCAACATGTTTGACAATCAAACTTGAGTTGGAAACAGGTGCACAAGTAAATTTAATGATATATTTTATATTATTGTATGGCAACATTATATTCCTCGTAGAACGTAACCAAATGCTAGCAGTATTGCTCTGAAAAAGTGACATCATTGATGATGAAAATTTTAACAGTTCTGACATACAATACAAAGGTTATTGCATGAATATTGATGCATATTATTACTCGTAGAAAATTGCACTCACAAGCTCGTGCAATATAGTATTCTACTCGTGACAATATTCACAAATATTCATGCAATAAACCTATAATATTTCAAATATTTAATATAAGACTACAATTACAAAAAGTTAAGATTTGAAACTAAACAGGTCAGTCATTAGAATGCCAAAGGTAACTGGATTTGGAATTGTTTGGGATAAACCAGGACAACAGGTTAAACAAATGTAATATGATATAATTACTACATATGTATTTTTCCTGTTATTAAGCTGGGATTCTTCTCATATGCAACAGTCCCCTTATTTAACTAAGGTACTTATCATACACAACATGATACAACCACAGCATCTTGACATGAGAAATTTGAAGAAATGAAGACTATGGTAAGTGTGGACCAAAAAATGTAAAGGATGCTTGACATAATAATGTGCTGGACACATTAAGGGACAGTTTACAGCAATATTAACTAAGGATTGAAGTGGACAAAGTTTGATCCATGTTACAAGAAGGGCACATTAGTCAATCAATTTACATTATATGTGATGGAATTCAAAATTGCACTGGAAAGTTTCTGATCTTCCTAACATTAAATAATAAAGCAAAATACAATAATATTTCATCTTGTTACTAAACTGGTAAATTGACCTGTCTACATTGTCCCCTGCCCCACAAAAGTTTTCACTACCCAGGTACCTCTGTATAAAACTACAATTCATTGAAAAAAAAATATAAGCAAAATTGAAATAAAGTGGATGTTATAACAATGCTTCAAATACATGTGAAACAAAAGTTGTTTATAACTAGGAATATATTTTCGAATAAAAATGTAATTAATTGAAAAAAAAACAACAAACAAAAAACAAAATGGAAATAAAGTGGGTATAATTATAATGCTTTGAATACATGTGATACAAAAGTTGTTTTAAAACAAGGAATATTGTGAAAATATTTTCTAACAAAAACCTTGTAATGTAACCATGAAAATGCACACATAAAGGCATGCAGGTACTTTCCAACAACCAAAATATCAAATAACTAATAAAGGCAAAACATATACTGTCATCGTTTTGTATTTTTGTGAGTGAAAAAAATATCACATGCGCTCATCTAGGTATTGCATTTAATAATGTCAAACAGTCTGAAAATGTTTTGCCGATATAGTATTTAAAATCACAAAATATGAACTTGTCAAATAAATATATGCACATCAAAGTGAACAAAATGTCAACAAAAAACAGGTAGAAAACAGCAAGACAAGAAAAAGATGCAGAAAATAAGATAGACGATAATCACCTCTACCTGTCATGGGGGTTGTTATGACAGAGGGCGCTGGTGTAACTAATGGTGTTGATGGATCAAAGATGACTTCAACATAAGATCTTGGGAAGATACCCTGCTTATGTCCGACTCTCCCTTCAAACCAATTCTCATCTACAGATCGTAATAAGGTAACTATATCTCCCTAGAAAAGTGAATTGAAACTAAAGTGTCTTAATACATTAACTAAGAACATTCCTTTTTAATCATGTGAATTATAAAATATTTTCTATTTTTATTGTTTGTACTTCAATGTTAACAATCAATTAATGCTTGGTTACATAAATTCGGTTCAATATAATGTAACATTTGTTAAAGATAAGATCCAACTACTCTATGAGTTTCCCTGAAGATATAACTGGTGTTAAAAAGTATAACAACAGGTATTATTCTCAATACTGGGGGATAAAAAATCCTTAAAAATGGCCTTTCCATTATTCTGTTTCTTGTGTGAACTGATATTGAAGTAAATAATGAGACTTGCAAATTTATCACTTTGCATTTGATTGGCCTAACCCATGATTAGATAAATTCTTGGGACATTTCTACTGGCTGGTCTTATAAAATCTTGGTATGCAAGATCCTTGTGTACTCTGAGTGTATATTCCAGGCCTTCAGTAGTATTTGGTCCAAATATAGGGATTTTTATGGGGCAAATTGTCATGAAAAATAGGGCAAAATGGGGCTTTTTTGATAAATTATAGGCATATAATAGGGATAATTTCTATTTTTCTACATCTTCAAAACTGTCTTGACATCTTGTTGTACAGCATTCAGTCACGAAATTTCATTGTTGTGTACAAGAAAAAAAAGATGACAATGAGTTTCTGAAATATATTTTAAATTTTTTTAATGCAACTACAATGCAACTTTTCAAGTTAAAGGCAGTCAGAAATAACAACATTATATATTTTTGACCTAAAATTCTTAATTTTTAGGGATGATATAGGGAAAAGGGTTATTTTGTGTAAAAATATAGGGCTTCAAGGGCACTTTCAAAAAAGATAGCTTGAAGGCCTGAAAATGTGACAAAATATTGGCCATACAAAATAAAAATAATCATAAGAGAAACAAGTTTCACAACTTGTGGAATCTGCATATTGCTTATCAACTCTCGTCATTTAACTTCAAAATAACAATAAACTTGGCAGAGGCTCATTTAATATACATTTTGAAATTAAAGTTGATCACCTGTGATATACAGTTTCCACTTATTGTGAAACCTACATATAAATGTATATTTAATTGTCCATCTACAGAGGAATATTACAAATTGTATAACTGTCCAACATCAGTTTTTATTCTAAGAAATTTAAAACCAGGTGATTCATCTGTATAGAAAAACTAACAGAGTAAATGGTTGATTGATTGAATGGTGCTAAACCTCCAGTGCCAAACATTTCATACTTGCAACATAAATGACATTGAACACTTATCTAAAGACTTATTTTGCTGCCTTTTCTGGATCTTTCTCTAATATGTGTACTAATATTAAATCTAACCATTACCTTGCGTAATGATAATTCTACCCCCGTCTGGGCATTAAAGTTATATTTAGCTCTGGCTTGACCCTCTGCTTGCTGGGCTGCAGTGTGGGCTTCCTCTATAGATGTTAACACTTCTACATAATTAACAGGAAATATACCAGATCTACCATGTCGTTCTCCTTCAAACCAGTTCTTATCGATTTGTCGTAGTAAAAATATTATGTCACCCTTCCTAAATGATAATTCTCTGAAAAATATAAAAGCAAAGAAACTTCAATATCCATTATACAGTGATATTGAAAGCAGCAATGAAATGGCCTCCATTTACTTTAGTGGACCTAGCCCTATATGGCACATACTGTTCCTACCCCAATGTTTTACCCAGCAATATCCAAACCCAAACCAATCCCTAAGCCCTAACTATTAAACAAATTTAACCCATAATCTAACCCTTACCAAACACAATATCCTTATCCTTAAGAATAAGGTTCCTCACAGTAAATGACAGTAAATTGAAAAACATAAATCAGTTGGTGATGACATTTTCCTTTTCAAGCACATCTTCTGGATATAAAATTGATAATTTAAAAAAATAACTTAGGTTTATTGTTTAAAATTGATTAGCAGGCACTTGTTTATTATAGTAATAAAGGATATTTTGAAAGAATTTATTGATGTGTAAACTCAGCCGACTCACCCACAAATTGAATAAAGTTTGAAGGAATTCATGTAAAGTTTTTGAGTGAAAGTCTAAGTTCACACATCAACAAATTTCCTAAAAACAGCATTTATTACCTATAATTCTAGTTAATTAGTCAAATAATAGAAAATAAAGCTGCAATTTCAGTCCAAGAAAGGAAATATTTTGAAGGTCTCATGACATTATCAACATTGGTTTATTGATGACAATTATTCCCTTGTCACCGTACTGTCCAATAGAATTACAGCAATTTTACAATATTTGATTCATCGTCTTATATTTTAACAAAAGTTTAAATTCAACCCTTTTCTTGTCCTTGTAACATTTAACATTTATTACTGATGCTT
Organism: Geukensia granosissima; assembly: GCA_032357055.1. Classification (NCBI taxonomy): domain Eukaryota; kingdom Metazoa; phylum Mollusca; class Bivalvia; order Mytilida; family Mytilidae; genus Geukensia; species Geukensia granosissima. The sequence continues at coordinate 1,440,386 of JAULBM010000029.1, read as the reverse complement.
AAAAAATCATTTTTTATCCTCTTAATAAAAGAAGTTTATCTCATCAACCAACAAATAAGCGTTGATATCTTAAATTGGTATGTTAATCAGTTTAATCTAAACTTACCTTGGGTTTTGAGCATTAAAGTTATATAAAGCTTTAGCTTTGCCATGAATTTTAAAGCCTCTCCGTCGATCAGCTGGCACTGTGTTATATCCACTGATTGGTTCTTCAAAGCGATCAGCTGGGATCGGAGATTTCTGTGATGGGCTACAATAACAAAGAAATCACTATAGATATACCAATGTAATATTTCTTAATACTAACATAAATGAAAACTTATATAATACAACTAACCAAATAAAGCATGGAACGAGAAAAAAAGAAATCAAAATATAATAAAAATCTTGTTTAGTAATTCTTTATCTCATGAGAAATTAGCAAACTTTAACTGAATAATTCATCATTTTCTCATATAGATTTGCTTTTTGTATTCCAAATAAAATATTTCAATTTAAAATTCTAATGGTATAAATAAACAAGAAAACACATCTAAAATTAGACGCAAATAATAGTTAACAAAAAGATTGTTGCTTTTGGAAAAATGTAACCCATTAAACCTGAGAGAACAAATTTCAATGTGCCCATAGTGATCATGCTGAGCAATGACTACATGGACTAAATCCAAAATCGTTTGACAAGACAAATATGATCAACTACATATCAGTTAGTTTCATATACAAAATCTACAATACCAGACAAGACTCAGAAGTTACAGTCTGACGACTTTCTCAGAAATAACAGTCAAATGGATAAAAAGACAAAAAGCAGAAAAGGTCATACTGTTTAGGAATTTTAAGAGATACACACATGTTTTAAATTTTACTGCCAAACATTGCAAAAATATCTCTGTCAGTGAGTCTACATACAAATTAAAAGAATTTTCTAAATTTGGAAACAGCTGTTGAATTATAAAATCATAAATTAAAATCAAACAAAACAATATTAGAAGCATTTTTTTGCTAAGAATTAGAGTGGTAGAGGGATTTTTGAAATAAGTGAATGGAAACAAAAGCAAAAGTGAAATATTGTTAGAGAACCATTATATAATTATAGAAAAATTGTAAAAAACAAAATTATCAAAAGTGTTAGTGTAAAATAAACAGTAAATAAGAGGAATTCATAAATATGAAATAAAAAGTTGAAAAATGATAAAAAATCAAAAACCCTAATATTATTATGGCTGTGCATTATCATGTGTTTTGCTTTGAAAGCTTATTATTAATGCATTATTATAATAGAAATGATCATTGTTTTCAGCAGAAATTTAACCAAAACACATGGCCACAAACACTGCACTACAAACATATCTAGAGTAATTTCCCTTTGGTTAGTAAAGAGATGTCAGTCTTTATACTTACTCATGTAAAACATCTGGACTGGTGAGGAAATAAGAATTATGTATGGATAAATTACATGGAAACTGGGTAAAATTGTATTTGTCCATGCAATATAATTAAAACAAAGAATAAATAAAACAGAAACTATTTAAAATATCTTAAAATAAAAAATATGAAATTATTAAATTCAGTAACATCTTTGTATAATTTTTTATGAAAGAACTCAAAAGGATAATATGATTTTATTTAAAAAATATTCATTTGTTAAACATGACTCCAAAGTAAGAAAATAAAATGTCTATTCTCAGTTATTTTCACTATCTTGTACAACCTATATCATCAAAGACAAAGCAAAGTTTAAAAATATGAAAAAGTTAGATTCAATTATGGAGTAAATGTTAAGGAGACCCCACCATATCTCACAAAACAGCTGCCAACAGATAAAGATTGGTATTAAAGTCCTTCAAGTATAAACTTTCTCCACAGATTTTTTTTTGGGGGGGGGTGGGGGGGGTGGGGGGTGCTAAAATTGACATACAGACTGATTCACCAGTTAAATTTTTTATGTTCGATAAATTTAGAGTGAACTATTTTTGAGTTCTTTCTGTTTACAACAATAATAAGTGTAGTTATACTCTCCCAAACATGCGTATACACCAGAATAAATCAACTGGTTTAAGTATATTTATCCTGTAAATATATGTCATTAGTTACCCAGTTTCTTTACTATACTTATTCTACTGAAGTCAAAGAACAGCCAGAAAATTCAGGCTTCATAACCTTCACTGCAAAGAATTCAAAGCCAAAGAAACTACTTCTATTTACTACAATAGATACATACGTGAAAAAGTCTGAGTGTTTGCGTGATTCAAGGTCTGCACGTTCTTGTTCCATTTTTCTTCGTCTTTCTTCATCATAAATTTGTTCCTGTTTACAAAAGAAAACACAAAATAAGTCAGTAAAACCTTGCAAAAACAGACATATGGATTATTTAACATACACTGTGTACAAAAAGATTACAAAAGGACTCATTAAAAAGGTATTCATTGAAATAAATATATATGGTTGTAAAGGGAGGTTGCTAATTGTTATAAAACTTTCTTACCAGAATTTCTGGTCTTGTCCCAACACCAACCACTCCTGAATTTTTTGGAAATGACTTTGACCCGGAAGTGTAAAACTTGAGTGAGAAAATCAATATCTGTTAAAGCCTCAAGACCTGGATTATTTCCTGGGGGGGGGGGGGGGGGGGGGGGGGGGGGGGGGGGGG
>JAULBM010000029.1:1408833-1437726 GCA_032357055.1 Geukensia granosissima | reverse complement strand
CCCCCCCCCCCCCCCCAAAAAAAAAAAAAAAAAAAAACCAAGGTGCTTTCCATATGCAGCAGGATATGACCACAGTCAATTGATATGAGAAAGTTAATGTAAATTCAGAAATTAATGTGATGTTTTTATTATTTTGAATAATGGGACTGAGTGATAATCCCAAATCAAAGACCTTACATTCTTATATCTGTTAACTATATTTGCAGAAAGGTTTTCTCAAAATCACAATAATTTATCTTGCATTTTGGAGTGAAGTTTCAAATCGCAATAATAAATGAATGAAGTATTTTGTGAATTTACAGTAAACAAATAAACAGTATGACAAGTGTTGACAAAGTAATATGATGAACACAGTAATATTATGGATACAGTAATAAGAAGGATAGAGTAATCAACCAATCTGCATCGTTCTATCAAAATCTGTAAATTCTATTAAAATCAAGATCAGTTAAACAAATTTGTAGCCTATTTTTTTCTGGCGCTTGAAACACACTCTTATAAAATCAGGTGAAAAGTAAAACAGTTTTGTGTGATTGCATTTCCTGGCCACTAATTTGGCCTGCATGTTATTCAATTCAATTTCTATGTCCTAACATATGTAATGTATGTAAATTTAGCAATCGTTTTATGAAACAGCAGCCTTCTGTCACTGTTGGTGACACAGGACAGGTAACAAGATTTGCTCGGACTTAATCAATCAAATTATTAACCAATCGTTTTCGTCTGTATTCCTCTTCATCTTCCCTCCGTCTTTGTACTCGTTCTGTTGTGGGGCTTCTTCGTACATCTGAAGTTTGGAACTTGAAAGCTGAAACAATAAATAAAATTGTTAGGAATGGCTTCATCTGCTCCTGGTTGTCACAAATTATGCTAGTTTTAACATTGAACAAAATATATAGTGTAAATATTTCCCCCCAAAAATCAAGTTATGAAATATTCTTAACCATTCATTTCTAAAAAAAATACTTGCATTTAGATTAAAAAAAACTTTTGTAAAATTGTGCAATTTAGGAAGACTGATTTTTATTTTCCCAAACAAATAGGGCAGTCATTTGAGACAAATTAAAATTCCAACAATGAATAAGAATTTAATATCTAGGAAATGCAGATATTAGTAAGATGATTATAGCAATTTTTATTTCTGCATAATGAAACAAAAACTTCATTTCCACCATAAACCTTTCAAATAAAATAATCACCAATATTTTAAAGTCTGGAACTGTGTATTTCAGATAGACATGCCAATTACTTTTTGCTTAGAATGACACGAACTGGGTAAGCATAAACTCATTTAAATTTTAATGCTTGTCTTGCAAAATATAACACTGGTGAAAATGTGCAAAGCATAATCAAAATGAATACTGGTATATGAAACATAGCAAGAGGCATAAGCTAAACAGAAGAGGAAAATAATTCAGAAAAAAAATTCTAACCTTAACATGAAGCTTTCATCAATATTAAAACAGATCTACAGCCAGATTTTTTGCTATTCTGAGCTTGAGAAACTGGTTGAGTGCAAGATTGGGAGAAAGCAGGTATTACCCCAAATTGAAAATGTAGTATTCTTTGTATGCCCCCAAATATATGAATTTTTCCTTTTGGCACTACACCTGTATCCATCCTATTGGAAAATGGCCTTTAACCTTAATTACATATTGTTAAGAAACCTGGCTGGCTACAGATCTGCTGAATAATTCTAAACACAGCTTGAAGATTTTTATATTGCAATAGTAATCTAACACAAGCATTCAGATGTATAATTCTGGCAATGAAAGGAATGATATGTGGACAACTTTCTGAAGAAGAGAATGCAACAATTCATAACATAATGATTATATTCTGTGACATAGGCATGCTTTTACAAATTAAATTTTAATTCTAGTATGGATTACATCATTATTTTGTTACTGATATGAATGTCATAAGCATAGACCATGCCTATGTGGAAAACTTTCTACTTACCATCCTCCTCAAAATCAACTAGTAAAATTTGAATGAACTCTTTAAGGGTCAAACTCTAATCATTTATTTTTTGTTAAAATTAAGATTTCTAATGTAACAGCAATTTTAAGAATAAAAACAAACAAATAAATAAAAGTTACTACAATGATTATGAAAATTTGTTATTTGTCTCTATTCATGTTAAAGTTACTGTCCCCTAAATGTGTAAAAATCTTAGTCCATAAAAAACCCAAAATTGTTAATTTTAGACAAGTGTTAATAATAGCAATTGTGTAAAATCTATCTGGCGTGAGGACAAAAAAACACACCATACCAAGCCATAAGAGCATTTCTATTAAAAAATTGTATACCTCCATTGAGTTTTGGACTTGAACTTTTAATTCCCAGTTGCTCTGCTGCGGACAAATTACTTCTAATCCGCAGCTTTGAAACTGGTGCCGACTTTAACTTCCTAACTGGCGGATTAGGTGGTTCGTTCCCAATTCTATTTGTATTTGAATTCCCTTGCTGACCTGATTCAAACTTTGAGTAAAGTTGATTGTATGATGTACTGGACTTTATGATTGGTTGTTGCCATGGTGACAGCTTTGGAGGAGGCGGAACTTTGGGAGGAGGTGGAGACAGTGGACTTGATTGTTGCTGTTGTTGTTGTTGTTTTTCTGAAGGTCATGCAAAGAGGAGAAAAAACTCATGCACAAACTTTGAAAACATATTGAAAATAACCAATCAAAATCATTTTCAACTGAACTTTGATAGCATTAGTGTATAAAAATTACGAAAATTTGATAAATTCTTCTTAAAATAAGCAAATCATAACAAATTAAGAAAATATTATTCTTGATATAATTCTATCCAAAAAAGTAAACTTGTATGAAACAAAATCAGGCAATTTGCCATATCCCCTCCCTTTTTTAATTAATTGCACCTTAGTGGAAATTTATCATAGAAATCAAAGTTCAAATGCTAAGGTTTAGCATGCTGAAATGGTGAAACTTTCATATCAAGAAACAAAAAACAATTTTTACACCAGTAAAAAGAAAGCAGAATGTAAACTTTCATATCCGTGTCTGTAAGTACAAAAATGGCAATAAACAGACATGCTATTTTGTGTAGTCAATATAAAACACCGTAAAGAAAAACTCTGAATAGTATGAAAATAAGAACAAATTAATGTTGGTGCCAATTTTGCAAGTTGGAACAAATCAATATAGTGTCAATTTCCTAGTTAATAAAACAATGCAACTTTCCTGTAGAAGATATATAATGTTGTACATTTGGAAGTTACCAATATTGCATTTGAAGATTTGCAATTTGGTGGTTGCAAATGACCAATATTGCATTTGAAGATTTGCAATTTGGTGGTTGCAAATGAGTTTACTGGAGATGAATTGAGAAAGTAAACAGATATATGCAACCATCAAATCAAACGATGCCAGCAAATCATCAAATACAATACTATTAACTTCTTTCTAATGTAAATGTAAAAAATTTCTTTTAATCGGAACATTTTAAAATATGAAATAAGGTTCTAAACTTGCAGTTTCTCCCATAGCATCAAATGAGGATTTTTCAATGTTATCCATTCAAAATCAATGTTACACTGTTGCATTAGAGTATGATTTTTGACAGCACTGCTGTACTACGATGTGACAAGTATCAAAAATACACCTGCTGTAATATTTTTTCATTTACCCTGATTTATTTTTTGATATTTTTTCATTTCTGCTTGTATTTATCAATTACTTTTAACAATAAAGATACTGATATTTGTGTAAGCATTGTCTAACTTAAAGGTACTTCCAAAGCACATCATGATACAATGGCAGCATGTTGAGATTGGAAAGTTGCATAAATGAACATTTGGAAAAGTGTACACACATAGTAAAGTGCTTGATGCAGTTATATGGCTGAATAAGTGATGATTTGATCCTTTATCTCCAAACTTGAGTAAATTATGCTGCATTTTTCAAAGGGATATTTTTGAACAAACCTCATCAAAATCAGATGAAAAATTAAAGTTTTTCATATCATGCAAAATTGAATTTTTGCCCAATTTGACCACTTTTATCTTGAAAACAGTAAGAGTTACTTTTGTTGCATTTTTCATAAACAATCTTTTTGGACAAAAACCCTTCAAAATCGGATGAAAAATTTTAATTTACCATTTAAGTTGAAATAGACATATTTGCCCATTTTAACCCCATATATCTCTAAAATGGTAAGGAATAGAAGGAAAAAAATGTTCACCTACTGCCAAAGCTCTATTTGAGACAAATCTAATGAAAAAAACCCAATAAAATTGGATGATTTCTTGCAAAATCACATTTTTCAACACTTTGATACATTTTAAATGCTACAAAAAAATGTTTGGAGTAACCTTTGTTGCATTTTTCATAAGTAATCTAACGGAAAAAAACACCATCAAAATTGGATGAACAATGAAAAAAATTTCCATATGCAAATGACTATTTCCCCATTTTGACCCTACTAAATCCTGAATATCATGAAGAGATGAAAAAAATATATTGACAAACTAAGAAAAGCTCTCTTTGAGATGAATTCAATTAAAAAAACATAAAAATCAGATAAAGAAATTTAAATTTCTCATCTCCTGCGAAATTGCATATTTTTCGCCCATTGACCCTTTTTATATAAAAATCAATAAATGGTACAAAAAATGCTTATGGTAACATTGTTGTAATTTTCATAAGGAATGATTTGAAAACAAATCCCCATCAAAATCAGGTGAGAAATAAACAAGTTTCCTAAATAAAATTGTGACCATGTCAAAGATGGGTCATAATACATGTGGCTCATAAAGATGGTTTTGTCATGAAAATACAAAGAAAAAATATTAAAATTAGTTAAGAAATAGAGAACTTACATTAAAAGATTCAAAAAAAACCTTTTAGGCTCTAACAAATATGGTTGGGATAGATCACTCAAAATCATTACCAACCTTTATTTAATACTGAAAATAAATGTCCCACAATATTGAAAGCATTGGTTTATTAGAAAAACATTATTGTGTGGAAAGATGTCAATACCAACAGCACCATACCATAATACCACCACAGTTTTTTGGTGGTCATATAAAAAAATCAGAAAATGGTTCTCTGGATGACAAATTATGTAATTTGTATTCATGTAAAAACCTATTTAGAAATAACAGCAAATAAAAAAAAAACATCTCCTATTTTTATAAAACAAAAAAAAAGAAGAAAAAAAGAACTAAGGAAAGCATGACAATGTAGAACATTAAAAGAAGCACAGGACTAATTTTGCATTAATGCAACAGAAAACATGATTAAAATGCTAAAAGCAAGAACATGCAATAGCTCCAACATCACATGCATTCAAGTGTTATAAAAACCTGTATTTGGGATGTTAGTATGTCTGCTGGGTCCCCGTTGGGCAACAGGTGGTGGTTTATTCCTTAGATATCTGTTAAAATCTCCTGATACTGGAACTCCTCTCTTCTGTTGCCTATTTGGATATCCTGAGGGAGATTTTGGACTCCATGTGTGATAATAAAATTCTGGGTAATCCTGTTTCTTAGGATGCCGACCAAGTGATGCAGATTTAATTCTGATATTGGATAATTCCCTATTTTTATACAAGTCAACATAATCTCCATCAGCTTTATGTCCTTGACCATGTGAATTATGATGATTTGTAATACTTTGTCTATTTCTTTCCTGAGACCATTCATTCCCGATCATATTCAAATACTGGACAGTCATTTTACTAGCAGTAGAAGGTTTATGGTCCTTGTAAACAGGTTCTGCTCTCCTATACTGGTCACTTTCTCTAGAAACCTCCTTCATGATATGATTTGGAGGAATATATGTATCATAACGACTATGTTCTACTTTTGGAAAATTTTTAATTGGTTTTTCTTTCATATCTTGTTCATTACTTGAATTAGTATTTGTTGGTTTATATCTAGTAAATTTCCCTTCATTTTTGTATTGCTGAAAAACTTCCCTTAAATTCCCAGAAACAGTTCGTGGCATTCCAAAGTTTGGTGGCAATTTTTTGCCAATATTTGTGTCATTCAACTTAGAATGTGACTTGGCTGATCTGGGTCTTTTAGGCTCTTCAATGACTAGTTTTAAGTCTGGTTCAGATTTACTCTTTTCTAGAGGTACCTCTTCCACATGATTTGTATTAGTTATGGTTCCCTTGGTAACATCAGGCAGGTTATCAGTTTTTTCATCCTCGCTGCCTTTTACAATGAATGTATCAGTACTACTGTTCTCAGAATTTGTTAAATCATTATCGCACAATTCTGAAGTCTTCCATTTTTTCAGTCTCACATAGTCATCTGCAGAATCAACATCAATATCATTGTTTTTAGTTCCGATTCTACTTGGTCCTGTTAAATAAGACTTATTTATGCTATTTTCGAGCCCAACAGATGGCGTCAAAACCTCACTTTTTGGTCTTAACTTTGCAAACTTACTGTCTGAAAATTCATTATTTTCTGCAAGGTTTCTAAGATTCCTTACTCTAAATTGTACAGGAAAGTTAGATGGCTGCTCTGAGAATTTCAGTTCATGGTAATTCTTGTGTTGTTCATGAGTTGTTGGTTGAAACTTATCCTGCTCATATTTCTGCAATGGTATTTTTTCTCGTTCATCTAAAACACATTTTCTTCCAAAGTGTCTTTGAAATGGTACAGTTTCTGTATTTGGAATATTATCTGAATGGGTTTCATTTGAAGACTTTTTCCCATATGAATGACTTAATACAGGGTCCAATTTTTTATCCAATTCTATAGGTTGCTTGTTTTGGCAGAATCTTTCGTTGTCATGTTTTGGAGCAATTTTTTCCTCATGCACTGATTTTTGCTTTTTCTTGACATTGATCTCTGCATTAAAATTGTATCCTTTAATCTCATCATTCACATATTGACTTACAATTTTGCCCCCATGTTTAGCTTCTGATTTGTTTGGGAGAAATGTAACACTTACAGAATTAGCAATAAAATTTCCTGAATCATTTTCTGTTACAATTTTATTTCCAATGGATGAATGGGCCCTTTTCAGTGGTTTGGGACTGTCTGGTTCATTCACTGGTACTGAGACAGATCTAACATGCAGCTCTTCTGTATTTGGAAGATTTTTATGTTCATGTCGCTTTTTCTCAACATATATTTCATACTTATTACTGACTGGTTCAATATGAGTACCATGAATAGCTCGGCCTTCCCTAAGTGATTTGACTAGAGGGACACTATTAAATCCGTTATCCTGATATGAGGAATTAAAACTGGCATTTGATAAGCCTCTTGAATGAGAAAGTTCTGATGATTTTGCTTTCCTTATTGTATGTGAACTTTCAAGAGATTCATCTTCCAAACCCGAATACAATGCTTTTAAATCACCAACTGATTTTTCCTTTCTTGTTAAAGAAAAATCTTTCCTTGGGTCCCAAGTTTGTGATTTGATTCTACTGAAAAATTCCTTTTTTTTCTTGGCTTCTTCCAGTTCTAGATACAACTCCTCCAGTTCTTCTTGACGACTTGTGTTCATAATATCATACATATCCTTTAAAGTTTGTTGGTCCATACTATCAGGTCTATAGGGTTTTTCCGACTTTTCTTCGATTTCTGCTATCCTCTCCAACATAGCAAAGTTTTTCTGAAGATTTAGGAATTTTTCCGATCGACTAGTTGAATGAAGTATTCCAGCAGCATATGACTGGTAAGTGTGAGAATCTAACCTAGATGACTTTTCACTACTTACTGACCCACGAGCTGATCTTGACAGTTTAAATTTGTTAGACTGCTTTTCACAAGTTTTATTTTCATCCTGCAACAAGTTCTCCCAAGCACTTTCATCCATATTTTTCATTCCTTTGGAGTCTGGGAAAGCTCTCGGACTACCTGCAAACTTTCTTACATTTTCTGTCATGGTCTGAAAATCCATACTTTTAGACTGATTTTCTCCAAGTTTTGAAGAATTTTCCATCAAATTATCTGGTCTGTCATTTGTGTGTCTATTTCCTGTCGATGATGATACATTACTATATTTTCCTTTTATCAATTCAGATTTTCTATTATCACTTAGTAGATAATTTGTATGTGACTGATTAGGGACAATGTTTAATAAATCTGGTTTTCCCGGATGATGTACTCCAACTCTGTGAACATCTACCAATGATGATTTAGGAGTGGAGTGCAGTTCAGGCTGGAAACCACTAAATCCAGACACAGAGCTCTGAGCATCCCCAGCAGTATTGGGGCTCCAGACAGGGGTCAAATTATAATGTCCAACTTTATGACTACTTGTACCACTTGAATTTTCACCTTTATGCCTGTGATGCTCTGTACTAAGCAAGGCAATCCTCCCTCCTTCAACCTCCAAACAGGCAGTAGATCTAGCAAGCATGTTAGATGTAAAAACTAATCTAAGGGAACATATGTAGCCCTAACCAATACATGTTTTGACTAACTTCATGTATTTTTCTGTTAGTTTTGTTAAATGTTAAGAATGTTAGTTAAATGATCACTAATGCACTAGCAGACTTCCGGCTGAATCTGGAAAGAAAGTAGTTAGTAAAATGTTAGTTGTGTTATTATTCTGCAGGGAGCCTCTCAACTGCACATTTTAAAATTGATAAACTATTTTGTTGACACACAAAACAATCATGTAAGGTCACATTTAAAAACAATGAAGTTCAAGAATGAATGTCAATTTCACCTCCCATGTGTTTGTTTTACATTATCTTAAGAACAATGTTATTGATAAAAATGGATATGAAATCTTTTGAAGAGTTTTGAGCAGATTTGCAAGTGACTACCAGTGCACCAGTGATCCCTGGGAGGCTAACAACACCTAGAAAGCAACATCAACCATATACAACAAAGCAGCAGGTCGGTTCACAATAAGCATAGCCTTATAATAATCCTATAATTTTTGATGTTTGCTGATTCTCAAACTAGACCTTTGTTGAAGGTAAAATGTTAACTTGTTCTTTTATTTTTACATGAAGCACTGAGATGTTAGCAATTACATAGATTAAGAACCTGTTTGTCTCCAAGTTAGTTCTATATATATCATTCTTGATAAAAAAAAAGGAAATGTTCTATTTGTAAATTTTTACCAAAAAAAATTCCAAAACATAAAAACAAAACGAATGAAATTTGATGAAATTTGATTTAATTTAATTTTCCAAGAAATAAGCATTTTTGTCATTAAAATTAAATAATTCTTACCAAATCAGTGTCTTGTACGGGTCTTCAAACAGAACTGGTTGGTATACTTAATAATCAACAGACAAATGGTACCTGGCCCAGTTTTATGAATTTAAGATTCAAAATTTACAACATAATTGTGCCTCTCAAAATAAAGTCAAATGAGAAAACTGATAATGAGAGATGGAAAATATTTATTAAATGGACATAAGTGAAGAACAAATACAAACAACAAAAGCAACTAACAGAAATGAACAGAAGCATTACAAGCAAGCTCATAAAAAAGAAGAAATGGCGATCATAAATCCAAAATACTTATAAAAGCTCGTACAGGAAATCCCACAATTTTTTTCTATTGCATTTTCTGTTTTATATATAAGTATCTGATGAACCTGAGATCTTGAAAATGTTGAAATTTTCTTATGGTCACCTGAAGACATGCTGATTGTTTTTTTGCAAATTGAATGAAAGGAATTAATGACCTTAAGATTTTGACTGAATATTGCAGCTTGCCTTATAGGGAAAACTGAGATACCGATGATAATTTTTCTTAAAATTCAATCCATCAATATTGCACTCCACATCACAATGAAAACCTTTTCACTTTCATTAATTTGATAATTGCAATCAATCTACATAAAGTATTTTGATTGACTGTCACTGCAATCTCATATATATACCGAATTTCCTGAAGATCTTCATCCCCTCCCACCCCAATTTTTATTCCAGTCTCAAAAAATTTATTTATTTTTTTTACCTATTTTTTAAGAAGTAATTTTTAAAGTTACAGCATTTTTCACTAAAAATAGTCAAATTAAAATTCCCACTTTTGCCCGAATTTTTCAAAAAAGTCAGATGAGAAATTAAGAATTTTTATTATGGCCTTATAAAATATTACAATCAATATACACTAGATTTCTAATAGACTGTCCCTGTGATAAGACTTGGGCTCCCATTGTATCAGATATAGCATGAACAAACAAATTAATCCTTTTATCACATTGGGTCAAGACTTCAATTAAGATATCAGTTCACTATTGCCTAAAGTATCTATATTGTTACATCAATATAGAAAAGTTTACACATAGCATTTCACAAACTTTATAGGATTCAGCACCATATTGTCCATGTGTTAATAATTTTCACACTGTATATCTACAAAATTGCAAAAACATCTATTTGGGGAAACAGTTTCCCCAATTGAATAAAAACATGCAGGATTTGCTATATTACAGCATTTAACTTCACACAACGTTTCATGTGAATTTAGGGAATGTTCCAACTTGCAAAGAATAACACATGCTAGGGGGTAGAACAGGAAAAAATCATAGAGAATACGGGCACAACTTGACCAATGTTCAATTTGTACTTTTAACCAGCCAGAATAGCAAACAAAATTTTACGCGTCTTTTGTAATAATGAGAAGACCAATGCAACAATTTAATGGAACATCAAATAATGCTTTTTGTAAGGGTGGCCTTTTCAAGACAGTTCCAAAAATGATTACAATTATAAGAAATAAATGGTCAAGTTATGCTTAACAACAGTATAAGAGGGGAAACACAGGTCTGTCAAGCAGAAAACATGGTAACACCAGCTTTGGTGCACTGATAGCACTGTACAGGGATAGGTAGGTTTATACTTCTGTGACAGACACATTTTATACCTTTGTATTGTGTTTATATTGTGTCTATGCATTAAATTTGAATATAATGTGTTTACATTCCTCTTTTTTAAAATACCTAGTCCAGTTGCATGTGTAAAATTTTACAATTATATAAATTTTGGATGACTGTCATGAATGTACACATAACAAACTAATAATACACACTTTATACACTATAAAGTAAAATAAAATACGTGGTACTATTTAAACAAGGGTAAATCCAATAAATAGGTTTTCTGTATACATACTAGCAGGTTTTTCTGGAACTGTTTTTTGTAGTCCACGTATCGGTATGTCCCCTCCTTGTTGAACGATTTTATATAAATCTGACGGATTGGCTTCATCAGATTTAGAATCTACAGGTTCTGATGGTATTTTTGACTTCACACCTTCCGTGCTGAAATAAGAAAAATAAAATATCAATTTTAATTTAAATTTTAATGATTTCAGTAAATAAGAAATCAGAGTTACATTTCTTTTTCTACTGTTTGTTATACTTTAAAAGTAAAGTTGGAGTATAAGGTAATTTCATCAAATTTTATTCTTCCATTTTGCATACAAAGTCAAGGATATGTGTACAATAAAATTTGAGTGATATAGGTATTTGTATGTTTATTTACGGTGTTATATAGCTATTTAAGGCTAAGACAGACTTTCTGATATTGAGTTATCATCTTATAAAGATTACACTGACATTTCAATAGTAAATACTTGTCACTGTTTGAATTTAATTATGCCCTATTTATGATACACATTCAAAATCATTTTAATACCGAATTTGAGCAGTAAAGCATAAAATACAATTTTAAATCAACTTTTTTACTATAGAATTCACTTTGTCAACAAAATGTAACAAAATGGCCATTTGATGTTTCTTCTGATAAATTTTTAGGTAATAAAAACTCAGTGAAAAAATGGTGGGTTTAGATAGATTTGCAATATGCACTTTGCACTTGAAAATGGTGGTCTGAACAAAAATTTTATCAAATAATATCTGTGTGTGGTAAAAAAAAATCTCCAACATTTTGGACCATGCCCTCATTTACCACTGTAAATGATCTAATGTCTCTTAATTTTACTGTGTTAAGTAAATTATTCATTCACAGGTATACTGTAAAAGCCAGTTAAAAATCATAAGAAAACACTGAATACTCATCTTATTAGCTTAGCTCTGGCAATCAGTTCCATTTCAAAAACAGAAAATTGACTATAAACTTTATCCAAACATTGTCACCATTCTATAAACACATTTATTATCAGCAGTGTAAAATAAATTACCATTAGAATTGCTAATTACCATTGATAACAATGATGACGAGACTTGAGTTGAGCTGTGAAATGGACCATATTGGTTACGTCTGATTAATGAAAGAATTTAATCATCCCCTAAAGTACAACAAAGCCCTAGGATCAGAAGAGAATCAGATTTCTGATGATATTGATATCAGATTGTCAGGAAATTTGTTCATTTTCTGTATTATAGTGTTCTGTTATGACTATGTATTATATACTTTAAGACACCTTATGGTGCCATATGTGACAATATTTAGACACAGTCTGAACATTCCTGTAAGGCTGGACCAAACCAAATGGTAAAATTCTGTTGATACCCTGGCACTTCATTGTCTAAAATGTATTTCTCTGTAACTTGTTTATTGAAAATGGTACAACTGTATAGCTATACATGCTATAAATTTATGGCAAGTTTTTGTCATTGTATTCCTAATGTGAAATCATAAAAGATTGTGACATATTAACACCAAGCAAAAACATGCTGAAGAGATGGTTAAGGGCTATTCCAACCTCTTTGTATCTACCATATTTGGGGGGGGGTTACTTTTGTATGTATTCATAAATGATTGCAGTTATAAGGTATTAAACTTGATCTATCAAACTATATTTTCACATCTTGAATAGATAAATATGTTGTCAAAGTGAACATTCTGTTATAATAAATGTTATCACATCAAGGGCCCATTCATGATCTATAAAGAGTGGCATCAACAATCAGCAAACAGTACAATTTTAGCTTTCTATGAATGTAAGTCATGAAAGTAAGTTTTTTTATCAGACCAAATCAGAACTATGGATGATGCATATATTTACCCATAGTATGACTGTTAATAATGACCTAACTTTAAACAAAAGTCTACTGACCAATGAAATACACTAAGTACCTATGGTGGTCTTTTATCCTGATGATCGGATTTTATCAGGTTAAATACCTAACAAAACACTGTTATTACCATACCCTGATCTGTTCATTGTATCACAGACAACATAGAAGAACATTTGACATGTTTTTACCAAAACCTCTCCACTAATCTGACCTTATGTCAAGGTCACTGGACATAAAAAGACTCAATTTGGATATTAATTTATAATGCTCTTTTGAATAGACAGTCATCTTGATAAAATTATGATAAATTACATACAAACTTTAATCTTTTGTGTAAGATGTATATGGCATACGAGTGGGCTAGACACTTGTCTAACTGTATCTTATATTTCTGTTCTGTGTTCAAATTAATAATTCAATCTGACTCTAGTTATGCATATATTCAAATTATGTCTTAGTCTTTTTTAATGTTAAGATAAAACATATTAGGCTTTTAAATGTTTAGATAAAAAAGTGTTGGATATCTGGAGGAAAAGGCAAAGCAAGCCTAGTGTTTATTGGAACAAGTAAAGTCGCTTTGAAACTATAATATGCCATACATGTAATAATCTTTATCAATCACTAATTATATGTTTAGTAAGTTTCTAATTTTCTGCAAAGTTTTTACATTGCAAAGGTTGTGATTTGCTAACAGAACACAAGATTTTATTCAAGCCATTAAATGATTTTTACTTTTAACACTTAATAAATTGTAAAGAGGAATTACTAAAGAGGACTTAAATAGATGCCCAAAGTAATGAATCTAGGCTCTGTCAAAAATGTGGACAGTTGATGGTTGATAAAAATCCAGTGTGTGAAAACGCTTTATCATGCAGTAAAAATTGTCTGTTTAACATGTGACCTCAAAAGCATTGGAATATGCAATCCTTATTACAATTAAATTTAAAATAATCAAAAAGGCTTGAGTCGCTGATGAAGTTATGGCCTAGATAAAAAATAAATGCATATATAAAATCATTAAATTGATCTGAACAGGTACCTGAAACACATTGGTAGGTCATATGTAGTTTGGCGGATTGGGAGTGGTGATCTTACTGTCTTATATTTATTGTAGAAATGCGAGCAAGAATAAAAATCAACCAAAAAAAAAGCACACCCCACAAATGCCTGATATAAAAGTAAATGTTTGGGCCTGTTGCTGGTGTGCTTTTTTTTACCCTTTTTGTGCCAATCCCCTCAAGAATTACCCATAATATATATATGAAAGATCCTACACTTAACATACTTCCCTGAATATTTTTGATAGTTTTATGATACGTGTATCTTTGTTAAGTTGTAATAAACTCAACTTCTTAGTATAAAATAGCATAGTTCAAGCCTAGAGAATCACCCTGTACATAACATGAGAGATGTAAATAAATATATTCATCATACTAAGTACATTAATCTAATGTTAGTTACGTAATATCTGTCCACACAGATCAGCAGAAATCGGTCGAAGATTCCAACCTAATACAGTTTTTCTGGTATTTAGACCCTCCCCTACATTTTAAAGCCATCAGCTGAGTAATTTAAACTTAAGAGTATTATGGCTCTTTCTCTCAACATGAGGAAAATAAATTTGTAGTATCTACATGATCTAAAGTGCATCAAGTAAGAACATGACACAGAACATTTTGGAAATACATGTACTGTCAATAGGTATAAACATTGATTAAGTACTAGCTTATTTACAATAAAGTTTTGGTTTGAGTTTTCAGACCAAATTTTCTTTCTTGCCTGTAGTAACAGGTCTAATATAATTCAGTGCTGACAGTGAAGGAAGAATATTACTGTTATATAAGTGCATATTATTTAAAATTGTACTTTTATTTTATTATTATTGACATTATTTTTTTCTCTTTATGTGTATATCCAATACAATTATTATAACTGTTAAACCATGTTCATGCCCCCAGTAGGCCACTTAATAGTTAATAAAATATTTTTCTTTTTCAAAACAGTTTTAATTTCATGAAATTATAATTGATGTATTGTCTGGCATGTCATTGACTTATTTAAAATTGTAGTTGTATCTGGCACTGGTGATTCAGGAATCCCTGAGCAGATATGATGCTAAATCTAAGAGCACATCTTGTCTCACATTGCACAGTCATGTTTCTCTTCTACAACATGGATTCATAACAAGAACAGCCAACAAGAACCCAAAATAGACAAACTTTGATCTTGCTTCCTTTGTGGTGCTCAGATATACCACTGATATTTTGGTAATCTCTGAGATAGATAGTGTTGTGTTAAAAGGTTGACAATTTACCTAGTGAAGTAAATCTTTTCTGTCATAAATTCAGATGATGATTATAAATACATGTGACTAAAATTACAATTATCTTGCTAATACCTTCCAAGGTGTCAAAAAGGTGGCAGATATCCAAAAAATAAATGCTTATGTCATATTTTTCTTGCATGTACATACAAAAAGGATGATAAAAGGACTACGTTTTGGAATGTTTATTTAGTAAAAGACAGTTTACAGATAGAGGCAGGTCTACAATACAAATTCAGACCTAACATGGAAGAGGGACTTATTTACTTAAGATTACATTTACTAAATCAAGAAAACAGGGCTTTGGCCCCCTATCATGAATCTAACCCTTCTTTCAACGTATGCTGTACACATTGGGAAAAGCTTTATTCTTTTAATATATGATTCCCTCAATGTTATTCACTATGGAGTTGGTACATCAGTGCCTAATTACATAAAATTTTGTCATTAAGACAGACATAAGAATTTTTATTTACAATTCAATACTAATATCAAATGTCAACTTATCATTCAGTAATCTCCATATTTAATATTCAATTTCACACTTCAGTTCAATGATTTACATAGAATTTTCACAATATTTTTAAAGTTGTTGGTTGTCTAACTAAATTGTCAGAATGTTTGCTTTGCCCACTATAAAACACATTTATAAGATAAGTCCTTTTCTAAATAAACAGAAAATACACACCCAAGGCAGTTAAATTTGACCTTCAATTCAATCTGACGATAAAACTCAAAAATACTAATAGATATTACTGACCATTTCTCAATAACTATTATATGGCTATTGAAATATCTATTTGACACTGGAGAACTACAATTATATTCAAATAAATAAAATTCTGAAGTATACTGTGTCCAACATTGTCCAATAAGCTCAAATAATGACGGATTGTTAAAAAAATAATTTAACAGACAATGGGTTACGATTAGTACCAAGGACATTTTACATTGCTGTAGGTTAAGGTGAATTCTGTTTTCATGTTCACAGTTGTAAAGAGAAGCTAATTTGAAATCTCAAATTATCATTATTTACATATTTAGTACAATATTTTCTACAAGAATGGTTTTAACAGCAAAATTTCTTATTAATTATTTATAATTAAAAAAATGTTTATTGTTGATTTTTATTTGTTTACTAGTCATTACCCATTTCAACTGAAAACTTACGCACAATATCTTGCCATCAGTTGCAGCATTTTAAATTCACAGGATAAAAAATCCACAACTCAAAAGTTCCTTCTACCTGAACAGGTGTTATAGAATCCTTCACCTTTACTATTCTTATTAACCACAACAAAATAATTCCATATTTTATCACATCACTCTACCAAAATAATAATGTTACTCCATTCAAAAAATGTATATGTATGCACTGAAGTGGGAAGAAACCCTCATATTCAAAGTTAATTCACAAAATCAAAGGGAAATAACTCCAAATTTAATTGTTGTTTACATTTTGACGTTCCAACATATTGATTTGACAAACAAAGCAATCTGTCTGTTAGTACTATTATTTTGATGGTTTATCTTAGTTAATCTTTGTCCATTAATTAGATGGGAGATAATTCATCCTATTATTATAGTATCTGACCTGTAATTACCTGTAGAGAACCAAGGTATGACCTACCTTCACCAGGTGTTATTAGATTAAAATCAGGAAAAGTGGGAAAAATAGATCAATAATTATGTGTTATATTGTTATCTAATACAATGCTGTTTGTGACAGCTGTTCTGCATTAGTCTGGGTACTTAATATGATTTCTTTTTCTTAAAGAGATTCATTTCAAATTTGAGTCATGTAATATCAATAATTTATTATTATCAGGTTAAATGTTTTCTTAACTGAACTGCAATATCAAATAACCAATAAAAACATCTAAATTCTCTGTAAACACTTCCTCCCCCTGAAAAGCTCACATCCTTTTCCAGCTCATTACAGAGCTACAAAAATGATGAAAATAAATTTCTAAATGCAGTAAATAATTTATGTACATAATACATCCAAGTGCATGATAATTGAATGCATCAATTCACTAACAGCAGATTTTCAAAGAGACTTGATTTATATCACAGGTGATTTTAATATCATCTAAAATCAATACTATACTGTAATTTGTAGACAGCTAAAGGACACAGTTACCTGGTATATAGTTAGTTACTGTAATTTGTAGACAGCTAAAGGACACAGTTACCTGGTATATAGTTAGAATACTGGACAAAGAACTTGTAGAAAATTTATGTTATCACTTAATGATGTCCAGAAAAGATAATTTTAATGGTAACAGCCATGGCTCTTAATGGTTATCAGTTAATTTTATTACTATGAACTAAATGTCTGGGTTATCCAGCAAAATTCAGAATACATTGTACAATATTTTTTTATGAAAGGGTTACACTGGTACACTTGTTTGGGTAGGAATGTTATATTACCATAAAATGTCTAACGTTTTAAGACACATGCTCTATCAGCCACCTTTGTGTATTTACATTTTGTGTTTATGAAGGAGATATACCCTGTTTCATAAGTACTACCACAACAGAACATTGACAGTTATTTAAAAAAAAAGTGGCAAACAGTCAAGTGAGTATACAAAAGATCTTAAACATGGTACAACACAGTATTATCATCATTTTAGTGCTTCAGACTAACAGTCAAATCATGCCAATTGATTCAAGCAAAGAACACAGGTCATAAGTTACAGTAAAATGTCAGAGTTTTAACAAACAGGAAGTGTCAGATCAGGAAATGGCTATTAATGCAAGCTAAGTGACAGTCATATTACAAGATTCCAACACATGTCTTTTCAAGTTTCATGTTTTACATGTCCTGAATGAATATTCAAGACATGTAAAACAGCCAATCCAGTATACTATGCACCCAGCAGTTGTGAAGGGTTTTTTTGTCAGTGAAGGATTTTCTTTATTTCAATTTTTCTAATGGTCATTCTTAAACATTTAAGGTAAAAAATAAAATTTTTCCATGATTCATTTTCAAATGAATGGGACGAAGTCCAAAGCTAATATCTTAATCTACTGAGGATAATCCAAGCAAGAGTAGTTGTGGTACAGTCTAAGGGAAACAACTCAAATAACTTACTATCTACTGAACTGTCCTGGTTTGTCTATGGGTGGATTGTGGGCAGCTCCCTGTAATAAAGAAACAAAAGTCAACTCAACAATATGAATTGAATTACCAAACTGCAATCAGTAAAAACTGGTAGACATTCATTGGTACTGTAAACAAAATAAAGTACATACAAATAAAAAGCAAGATTCCAAATTCAGTACAAGCATAAATAAAGTGCAAAAAAATTTCAATACATGGAATATTCAAGATAGACAGGTTTTCTGCCATTGTTTTTTTTTATACAAACTACATCCAATACAAAAATCAGGTAGCAATCAAAGGTCAAATCAGATGATTGAATACTTTATTTGATAATAAATATGAATTACACTCGGTTGTAACAGATGGTTACATCCCATCTCTTTGTGTTGCATATGTTCTGGATTAAAAATGTTATTTGTTACAAATTGTAGGTAAATATGGGTTGTATGTTAATTTTATCTTTAAAAAAAAATAGTACAAGACCACAAAAAACAACAAAAATAATATGATAATATTGTTTTTGTTTGCTTTTCTGTATCTCTATGAATTAGTCTTAACGTTAATATTTTTTTAAATGATGTGAGAAAACTTTATTTCAAACGGTATCAGTAGTTAACAGAGAACAGAAGCTCTACCAAAAACAAGAAAGGGTGCAAATTTGAGCAGGATTAAACAAGAAATGCATTTTAGATTTATGCATCCACTTAAATCCATCAATTTAGTTTTAATAATACAATTTGAATACTAAAATCTATACAAAATACCAGGCATAACCTCATCTGGGAAAGCAATCGGGAAATCAGCCAAAACCTTCTATTATACCAATTAAAACTGTGTCCAAACTATATATTCTAACAGAAAATAAACGAAGCAATAACTGTATGCATAAAGTTCTTTGCTTTCGGGCTTAAAGAAAACTAAAACTTTGCAAAAGCAAAAAACTATATAAAATTTACATGAGATATACAAAATCTAGTATTATCAGAAACCTAGCAACTATTCTAAATCTTTTAATTTTGGTTATGTGAAAGTGTGCCATGTGCAAAATGTATTCCTCATCTATGAGTGAAAAAAAAAATGAAAATACAGTCAGTGAAAATTGTCTGCTTGTCATATTTTAAAATTTTTTCTTCCTGTCTTGGATATTAACAATTTTTTAAATGTTTTCTCCGGGCATTCTGCATGATTCATTTCTTAATTGATTGGAGTTTAATTCACTTTTCAACAATATTCCAGTCATACATGTACTGTTGCAGTCAGTTTTATTGGTGAAGGAAAACAAAGTAGCAGAGGGAGACCATCATTATTGAAGACCATAATGGACCTGTATTTGGTGGATGGCAGTCTCAAGAACAATCAATCAACATCTTCTATTTTTACATCAATCTCGGGCAGGTAGCTGACAAACTTTATCATTTATATTGTGAATCGACTGCACATTTTTTGTAATGGTACAAAGGCAGGGGCAATAGACTGTGGTGATCTGTACAGGTACATTTGAATGAACTACCAAGACACCTCAGCCACTTTGGCCACCTTTAATCAACTACCTAGACCACTCAGCCACCTAAAATCAGCTACCAAGACCACTCATTCACCCAGGAGGCCTTAAATCAACAGCTATGACCACTCAGTCACATGGGCCGCACTAGATCAACTACCAAGACTACTCAGTCACCAAGGCAAACTACCTAGACCACTCAGCCATCAAGGCAACTTTAAATCAACTTAAGGTACCTAGATCAGTCAGCAACAAAGGCCACATAAAATCAACTACCAGTACCTAGACCACTCTGCCACCCAGGCCCCCAACAAATTCTTCTGAAAAAAATTAGAGTTCTCATTTATAGTATTCCCCCTTAACTCCTACTGTTGGATGTATACAGTTTTTCCTTTAAATAGAAGAAAACTCTGATTTTGAATGAAGTTTAATATTATATTAATCCCCTTATATTAAGTAATGGTGAAATTTCTAAGTATGTTTCCTATAATGGGATATGAGGTTAATGTACATGAGAAATTAAATTATATAACACAAGATGGATTCAAATTACAAGTGAGAAATGATTTTATTGCTGATTGTCTTGTCCAAAATTTGTTAAACCATTGTCAAAAGACTTTATAAGGCAAAACTATCATAAATTCTTCTTCTGTAATAAATTCTTGTAACTCATGTGAAGCCATCTTTCTGTGTTAAATATGTATTTATTATGAATTTAATTCTTAAAACTTTGTTTAATTTTGCTGAAATCATCTATACTTTGTCAAATTTTTTATCTAAATTTCCTGAGCTTTCTGGTACTAGAGTTGTATGCTCTTATATATTTTAAAGTATGTGAATGTATATTGGAAAGATACTGCTTAAATCTTTAGAACATTGTAATTTGTAAAATTACCAGACTGTTATCTTCATTTATTTGGCCTATTGACTGTTAATATTTGGCTTATCAGCCTTCATTATGTCATAGATTTGGAAAATGAATGCTGCAGAGTAAATTGATGATATAACAATCACAATAACTTTGTCTTAAAGACTCTTGAAATATTTATTTGCTTCCCAATTCAAATGTCTAAGCAAGATTTCTCCCAATTCAAAGGGACCCAGGCCACTGTTGAAAACCGGTAGGAAAATCACTGTAAACTGTATATTTCATTTGCTCCATGAATGTAACCAGAAATTGATAAAGTTTGACTGATCTTCCTATTATCGGCCCTAGACTGACTTATGAAGGTAAATCCAGAACAGCATTTTACACACAGTTAAATTTGACTTTTAAATTTTTGTTAAAAACATATAAAAGGTGTGGATCGTGTCTTTCTGGCATATAAGCCATATTCTTTCTTTTAAACATAGGAGAACATACAGTAGTTAGAGAGTGATCCTGCATAAAACTAATATTTCAAGTATATTTCTATCAAGAATTGAGAGTAAATCCAGATTTTTCCATTATCTAAATTGACAGAACAGAAAATAAGATTCCTCCAAAGGGTCACATATAGGTTGGAAGGGATAAATAAGCTCTTTATGAACATCCTGCTTGTCTGGAATGCTAAATCTGTTGCTCCTATGTCAGAACCTTTTCCTCTATCACTAATCCCATCCCCCCCCCCCTGGCCCACACCTATGCAATAACATTCGATGAGAGGCCTGTCAGTCTCACAGAAACCCTCAGTTCAATCCACCACACCCTATTTGGCAACCTGTGTGGAAAAAATTCCTGGCAAAACTTCCATCCCCACCAACAAATTAAACCACCTTCCTTAATACAGCTTTACCCTTAGATTTGCAAGGGTTTTCAAGGACAACAGGGACCATTTTTAGTACTTCAATACTTTAAATTTTCATCTTTTCAATAATATCACAGATTTCAAGTGATTTTTTCCAGGAGCTGTTACAATTACAAAGAACTGCATGCAAGAAAATAAACTGTGATTTAAAATATAATACACCCAGTGAAATAGTTAAGATTTTTACAACACTCATAAATACAATAAATTAAGACTTTATAAGAAAATTACAATTATGGATAATAATTATGTACAGTACCCACATATGGAAACATGGAAAAAAAAACACATTTTAGTATATGGGTAAAATGACAATGATAAAAATATTAAATAGTGACAGATTCTATAGAGAAGATACATTAATTAAAATCAAACTGTGAAAAAAAATTATAGCCAGAAGCCATAGCTACAAGCATGTCGTGCCACCATCACACTATACTACCTTCGTGCTCTCTCCTTTCTTTTTTCTCTCGGTTGGAGATGTGGCTGAATATGAACGATATCTACCTGGACCCTACATGCATAATTAGAAACACAAAATAATAACACTCATCCCTGCAATTTACATACATCATTTAAATGTCCAGTCATTCCATAATCAGGCAATTACATGTGTATTCCACCCCTTTATTTGTGTGTCATCCAAATATTGAATTTTTAATTTCTAGTTAAAATGATATGTTTACAAACACAACCAATTCATTTGCTTTCAGCACAAGAAAATCAATTTTGTTGTGTTTACCTGTCTGTCCAAGATGCAGAAAGAACTCATTCAGCATGCAAAGCCTCTTTTAGAATAATAGGTGGGCTCACATTTATTGAATACTAGGTGCGGTCATATTTCTTTATAATCACTTATTTTTTCATAATTTTAAATCCACATATTCATATCAATTTTGGCCTGAGGAGTTCCTAAATTATGCCTCAGTTGAAAACAATTATCTCAGATTATAACCATTGTATTCAGATAATGTGTATTGTTGTAAACTGACATTCAAGTTCATCTATATTTTATGCCATTGGCCTAAGGACTATTAGTTTGGTAAAATCAGGAGAGCAGAATAAAATAATGTTTTTTTTGTTTAAAATTACGATTTGGCATAAAAAAATGACAATTTACAAAAAAAATACATCCACTGTACATTCTATTATTCCAAATTAATTGTCTAAAAAGGGGAAACATGATTTTTGGAGAAAACAAATCCTTTGGAGAACCTCAAATAGATCAATAACCAGGTGAATTGATTTAGAGGATGGCTTATCCATTTGTCAATTTTGTCTACACAAACAGGTTATCAGAAAACAACAAATTTGTATACAATGATTCAATGCAAAGATGAATCTCCTATCTCCTGTGTTTTTTTATATAACCAGGTTTCCACACCTTAAACCTATCTGGTGCAACATTCAAATATAAACAAATAACATTCGCTTCAGCATTAGTGCACATGCTTTGGCACTACTGTCCCTTAAAATGCAACAAGTCCACAGTGCATGCTGTGGTGCAGTAAGACCAATTCCATTTATAAGAAGATGTATACAAACTATGGTTTTCATAGAAAATATTAAGGATAAAAAAACACACCTATATTCATGCAATTTCTAGAAGTCTAAAACAATTGCCCCTTTCTATATTTCTGAAAATCCCCACAAAAAATTACAAACATGTTGTATATTCCACAATGGGAAAAAAATCCCCAATTCCTTTTCTAATACTGCTTAATTGTGAAAGTCTGACTGTTAGCCATGCAGTTGACAAGGTTTCTAAATGTTAAATGTTTATAAAGCCAAATAATACAATAATGTGCAAGCTTCTGATCACCAACAGAATTTAAACCTGAACACAAACAATATACGATGTGGAGTTTGAAAAATCAGAATACCCATTTTTGTTATTATGCTGGCTAGACCTTTCTGGTAAATCTAAAATCCCTTTGATTTTATTGAATGTTTTAATGGCACAAAACAGAATACTTACAACTTTAGCTTCTTGAAATGCTATAGATGAGAAACCTGGTTCATAGTCAACAATACTTCGTGGCTGACAGCGATACTTCTCAACTGTTGACCTTGCATTTGGTGGATTCCATTCACTGTTAGTAAACAAAAATTGATTCAGTATATTTATAAACACTGCAAACAAGAATGTTATTATTTTTCCTTATTGAAAGTTTTGTGTAAATGTAGGATTATAGAAAATTATTGTGTTTCTGTCCGATAGCAAGATGTCACTGGGAACAGCTGTTGTCCAATGACACACTAATACAATTATGAACATCGTATTACATACCTACCAACAAATAATTATAGAAGTGACTATTGATCTTTATGAAAATAAAAGAAAAATCACACAACTAATGAAGTACTTTTATTATCAGTAAATTGATTAAAATATGACGTAACTTTCGGATTATACCTGTGAATTACCTGTCTTTATCAATTATCAATAACCCAAGCTGCTGTGGGGAAAACAGATTTCAAATGCAGATTGGCTCTAACTGATATTTATTGTTATTTAATATTTTCCTGATCAACAATAACGGTAAAGAGTGTAGTTTATTTTATGCTTTCCTCCCTTTACAGTGAGTGATAAATTATTGTTTCAAACAAATCATGGTATGAAAAAATTATTAATCACAAATAAAATGTATTCTGTGTTGTTGTTGACTGGAACAAGAATTCTTTTCCAATCTAAGACCGCAGTGGTTGACAATTTAACAGTGTTTATGAACCCCACATCAATTTTCTCATTCGTCTCCTGTCTCTATATACTAAGTTAATATTGTTAATTCTCTGTCACTTACAAAAATGACAGAACGTCGGCCAGAAAGAAGTTTTGTATATGTCATTGGCATGTAAGATACAGTAACAGCTTCAGCACATTATATTATGTTTGATCCGATGTAATTGTCTTTCTTATGATTTGGGTATTTTATCTATTTTTTAGAGTATGTAAAGAGACTTCTACATTTATCACTAATTGATAAAGCAAATACTCGCATTTGATTGGACTAACCTATGATAAGATAAATTTTTAGACATTTCTATTGTGTTCTTAAGTCTTGCTTTGCAAGATCCTTGTTTACTCCACCTACATTCCGTCCAAAAATAGGCCAAACAAAATAAAATTAATCATAAGAGAAACCCAGTTTCACAATTAGTGGGAGCTGTATATGGCTTATCAACTCTTGATTTTTTTATTTAAAACTAATAATAAACTCGACATAGGCTCATTTATTCATTATTTTGAAGTTAAATATCATGAGATGATAACCTGTGATATACACTCCCCACTCGTTGTGAAACCTATACTTACGACCATTTCAAACAACCCATATTATTATATAAATCTATTTTCTAAAGTATTTAGTCGGTATATTTTAGGGCCAAACTGTTGACAATGAAATAATTCTATCTATGTCATGTTAGTAAAATCTTACAACATGGATTGTGCAACATTAAAAGCATGATGAGATCCAACAGCACTGCCCTCTATAAACTTTCAAGGGAAGTATCTGATTCACTAACAGTTCTACTCTGAAACACACTCTCATTAAACATTGCCCAAAATTGTTTCCATTAGTGAACTTTTGTATCCAAAGTTGTGCCTTTAATCTTTTAGGGACAAGGATTAAAAACATCTTTAATATAAGTGTGAGTAGCCCAGCACCAATAACAAAACTAATATAATTCAACCAAAAATGGTGTACAAAATGTTGTCAGTAAAAACATAAAAAGTTATGCGATAGATAATTTTATCACCATAGAAATTTCAATAAATCATAAACCAATTTCATATAAAACTCAAAAGGATTTATGTGACAAATAAACCCTTTGAACTAATGAAAAATACATTTTATATTGATTCTTTTTGCTGTTGTGGTTACTATGGTGATTAATAACACCAAACCTTTGCCATCTTACCTTAAGAAATCAAAGAGTTCTTGAAACCATGATCTAGTTCAGATAATCAATAAAGTTAAAATGTGGTATAAGGGAAGCAACTCCAATAATTTTGCCATCAATCCAAATGGGTGAATTCAATATTCATCCATTTTGAACAAATTTAATTGGGGATATCTTTGATCTCTGAAGGGTTATTTTATTAATTCTACCATAGCTCAAACTTTCAGGAAGAAAAAAAAACAGATTTTGCTTAAAATAATATTACCTGTAATTGTAACAAAAGCTGAAAATTATGTTCACATTAAGACACACACGCACACAAACACATAACTTGCTTCACAAAACAAACAACTTACACATATGAAGTCACTTAGAACAGCTGAGTGAAGAATTAGTATGAAAATTGTTTGAAAAATTCATTTACAACGGTCTGTTAAAATTACTCAGGTCAAATTCTTTTATCAGCAATTAAAGAACTGTTTCTTAATACGGGATAAAATTCAGAAAAAAACTTTTGTTTGAGAGGATTTAATGCATCACTCAAAAACTTAATGTAATGAAAAACTTTGGGACAACATTTGAACAATAGATAAGATGGCAAGGGTTGACTACAGAGGAAATCTTAACAAATATTTCATAAATAGGACAGAGGCTGGTCCTTGGGTCAACATGATTGGCCAATGGATGAAAAAACCTGCAACCCATAAAATTCATATCCAATACAATACACGTGACTGTGGATCTTTATAAAGCAAGCTTTGTGCAAGGGGATATGGACTACATTTAGGATTAACCTACTCTAAGTATTTCAAGAAGTCTTGCACCTCTGCCGAAATTTCAGTATCTCTGAAATGTTTGAAAACACTTATAGCATTAAGTACATATAAACAGGTTAACTATAGCATTGAAATGATATTGCAAAGTTTGAACTTTCATTTCCCTTTGTTTCATATTGAAAATAATATACAAATTAACATTAAATTTTAATTTAACAGAAATCTTTTATAATTATCCGTGAACATTTGAAAACTGAAGACATCATTAAACATTATATAAAGAATATCTTTAAAAAATTCCATGAATATTAAAATGACAAAAAAGTGCTTCATGCATAAGGTGTGCCAAATATATTGTTTTAAGTTTAAAATTTTGATACATTGTTATAGACATTCTAAGATTTTGGAAAATCAAGTTTACAAGCTCATTGTTAAAGACATTCTAAAATTTTGAAAATCACAAGTTTACAAGCTAATAAGTCACATGCTCATTCCAAAAAAAAGGATGTTTTAACATTAAAAATTTTTGGGAATTTCTTTTTGGGAAACAGAATCTCAGGATGTTTATTGGTAAATGGAAAATGAAAAAAAAACCCAAATATGATCAACTCTTATCTTAGATCATCAGAGAAATGGAGCAGAAGGGAAAACTTTTGCTTGTAATGATACAGTTGTTGTGGAATCATTTGGGGTTTGGGGGTAAAAATGCTATTATTTGGGGTTTGGGGGTAAAAATGTTTAAATGAGAAATGGAATAACTTGATGCATTCAACAGCCGACAAAGAGGAATTCAGTCTTAAGGTTAATATGACAGAAGCATGTTAAAATAACAGTACATATTACATTGTATTACAAGACTTTGACATAAACAAGCATGTACAAGTAGTCTGAATATTAGTCATTCTCTTATCAGACATAGACATAAAACATTTTAAAATGACGCAACAACAAACTGACATAGAACACAGGAAATTCATGTTGAAACTTCAGTTCAAATGATTTCTTAACAAAAAAAAAAAAAAATCAAAATTTTACCATCAAAAGTCTTTATTGAAAAATTACCAATTTTATTCATGGCATTTGCACACAATACAACTGAGTTGTTGCTTTGCAAGTGCAGCATTTTTCAGCTGTGTTCAGAGTTCGGGCCCACCTTCAACTAAACCATCCCTTCTTCCTAAACTGATCTAAATAGTTGCTACATGTGTCAATTCAGAATATCAACCCATTTGTATAAAATTTAAATAATAATCAGGAAATACTAAAAAAAAGTTTTAAAAAAATTAATTAATCCTGACTGAAAGGGTAAGAATATAAATAAATAAAGCCGCAACTTTGTTTCTACTTAGAAACGGAAGGAGACAACTTAAAATCAATCCCAACTTTTCACATGTATATGAATAATCACTGTGTCAAAATATCAAAAGGTTTTGCAATCTAATTAAAATTAGATTTCCGCACTCGCTCCCCCTTTTTTATTTGTTTTTTTCTTTGGCGTGGTGGGAGATCTAAGGACATCCCATTTGAGTTCATGTCAGGGTTTAATTATTTCCCTTCAAAACGTTTCATAGCTTTATCAAAGCGCTATGCCAGGCAAATCGCCATCGCACCAGTGAGACATCACTGATTGGCTATTGAAAAATTTGATCTCTGACATGAACTCTGAAGGGATGTCCTTAGATCTCCCATGACCCCACTAAGGAAAAACCAAATAAAGAGAAGGAGCAAGTGTGGAGATCTAATTTTAATTAGATTGAAGGTTTTGTATACTAGAACAAAAGTTCTTGATAGGAAACCTACTATCTAGGTACAGACAATGATGATGGCTGTCCTCAACATTACATGCCTGCAAAAATTTTGTAGTCATAAAAAACTATCATTAAAAAACTGAAGAGAGAAACTTTCAGATGGAAATCTGTATAACAAACTAGATTTGTTAAGAATTTTGTCTTCTGTCAAATAAAGTTATAGCCAGTTTCTGTGTGCAAATCTTAAATTTATAAGGAATGTTGCTATGGTAACCACTAACTGAAGTTTAAACCATGTTAGATCAAAACAAGCATCTTACCTTGTTCCAACTATGTCAACTCAATTCAAATTATTTTTTTTTTATCCAATTACAAAAAGAATTTCTCATTCTAAAAATTTGAAATCTACAGTCCAATACTTACAAGGATTTGGGTTTTGTAGAAGACTTAAAATCTGCTTTAAAATCTGATAAACTTTTCGCCCTGGTTCTGGCTTTGTCTGGTTCTGACCTATAACCTGATTCTGTATCTGAAAGTACAATCACAGTTCAGAGTATAAGAGTTAACAGTTTTTTCGGCTTGAAAAAATTTATTATGTAAAAATAATTTAGTCAGCATCTTAAAAAAAAATTCACAATTTACGAAGTCTTTAAAGGTACAACTCATTGCTAAGATTTATGGGACCAAAATTTTGGATGAACGGTATGACCCAATGACAACAGAGGTGCTTCGCAAGCACATAATACGACCGCAGCACGTTGAAATGTGAAAGGTGGACAAAAGATCTTTTGG